>CAUYTI010133912.1:0-63283 GCA_963575145.1 Galago senegalensis
ATTCATTAGTGAAATTGGTCTGAAATTCTCCTTTTTAGTTGAGTCTTTTCCTGGTTTTGGCATCAAGGTGATGTTTGCTTCATAGAACATGTTGGGGAAGATTCTTTCCTCCTCAATATTTTGGAATAATTTCTGCAGTATGGGAATAATGTCTTCCTTGAAGGTTTGATAGAATTCTGGTGTGAAGCCATCTGGACCAGGGCATTGTTGGAAGATTTTTTATTGTTTTTTTAATCTCAGTGCTTGAAATTGGTCTTTTCAGGAGATCTATTTCATCTGGGCTAAGTTTAGGGAGAGGGTGTGATTCCAAATATCGATCCATTTCCTTCACATTGTCAAATTTCTGGGCATGAAGTTTCCGGTAGTATTCAGAGATAATCTCTTGTATCGCTGTGGCATCAGTGTTATTTCCCCTTTATCATTTCTGATTGAAGTTACTAGAGATTTTACTTTTTTATTTCTAGTTAGTCTGGCCAAAGGTTTATCTATTTTATTAATTTTTTAAAAAAACCAACTTTTTAATTTTCTGAATGACTCTTTTGCTTTCGATTTCATTAATCTCTGATTTAATTTTGGATATTTCTTTTCTTCCACTAGGTTTAGGCTTATATTGTTCTTCTTTTTCCAATTCCATCAGATGTCCTGTGAGTTTGTTGATATGCTCACTTTCTGATATTAGAATGTAGGCTTCTAAAGTCACAAATTTTCCGCTGAGGACTGCTTTTGCTGTATCCCATCGATTCTGGTAGCTTGTGTCTTCATTGTTGTTATGCTCAAGGAAGTTAATAATTTCCTTTTTAATTTCTTCCTGCACCCAGCTATCATTCAGCATAAGGTTGTTTAACTTCCATGCCTTTGTGTGAGGTTGAGTGCAATTGCTGGAGTTGAGTTCCACTTTTAGTGCCTTGCAATCTGAAAAGATGCAAGGTAGAATTTTAATTCTTTTGATTCTATTGAGGTTTGCTTTGTGTCCAAGGATATGATCAATTTTAGAGAATGTTCCATGGGACGATGAGAAGAAGGTATAGTCTTTATCTTTGGGATGGAGTGTTCTATATATGTCTATCAAGCACAGTTGTTCTAAGGTCTCATTTAAATCTCTAATATCTTTCTTTAATTTCTGTTTAGAAGATCTGTCCATCTCTGAGAGAGGGGAGTTAAAGTCCCCTATTATTATGGTGTTATAAGATATCGTGTTGCGCAGACTAAGTAAGGTCTGTTTCAAGAATCTGGGAGCATTTAAATTAGGTGCATAAATATTTAGAATTGAAATGTCTTCTTGTTGTATTTTTCTCTTGACCAATATGAAGTGCCCAACATTGTCCTTTGTAACTTTAGTTGCTTTAAACCCGCATGTGTCTGAAAATAAGATTGTAAGCCCCTGGCTAAAATTCTTGGCTGACATTTTCTTCTTTCAGAATTTAAAAATTGCCATCCATCTCATTCTTTTCTGGCTTGTAGGTTTCTGCTGGAGAGTTCACTAGAGTCTGAAGTAATTTCCTTTATAATTAATTAGATGCATTTCTTTCTCTAATTTTAAAATTCTCTCTTGTATTTCAACTTTAGTCTGCTTATACTGTGCCATGGTGGAGTCTTTTATGCCATGTATTTTCCTTGGGATCTGAACTTCCTCCTCTATCTGAACTTCTAACTCTCCTGCTGGTCCTGGGACTTTTTTTATCAACCCATTTTATATGGATTTTCTAAATGTTTTGGTCCCTTTTCCCCCTTGGTAATACTGATAATCCATGAATTCAGTTGCTCCATGGAGTCTTTAATGCCTCAAAGACTTTGCTTATTCATTTTTATTCTCTTTTTCTTTATGTTTGTCTGATTGGGTATTTTAAAGAACTTGTCTTTAAGTTCTGAGATTCTTTTTTCCTCTTGGACTAGTCTGCTCTTGAAGATTTTGAATGTGTTGATATTTCTTTTGATGAAGTTTTTAGCTCCAGAATTCTATTTGGTTTGTTTTTATGTCTCTATCTGGTTGGCAAATTTTTCATTCACACCCTGAATTGATTTTCTGATTTCTCTTCCATATTATTGAACTTCCTTAGAATAAATATTTGGAGTTCTTTATCTGGCATTATGGAGGAAATCTTTTTGATTAAGATCTGTTGCTGGACAATTACTGTAGTACTTTGGTAATGTCATATTTCCTTGCTTTTTCATGTTCCTATATCCTTCCATTGATATCTAAGTATCTGGTATAGCAGTCTCTTGTTCCAATTTTTAAAAATTCCTTTTAATGGGATAAATTTTTCTGAAGATGTATATATGTTGTGGGTTGAGTAGTATACTTTGGCTTTGATTTTAGTTGTCTGCAGTAACATGATTTGTACGTGATTTCTTATGCAGTACAGGGAGTCACTGGTATCTTTGACTTCCTTGACAACTTAGGGAACAGTTATTAGTTGAAGCTGTGGTGAAGTTTTGCTGGGGACTGGAATATAAGATAAGTCAGTCTTTGGGCCTCAGTGGTAGAAGCAGGTGGCTGAGTATTCCTGATTTTAGGTCCCAGAACAGTTGATATTGTCAACAGTGTTAGTGTATCTTACTAAGACCAGTTCTTGAGGCTTCAGATGACTTATCAATAGCTAGTAGTTGGGGCAGAGGGCCAGGTTGGTATGGATTGGTGTGCTGTGGGAGGTGGCAATAGTGGTGCTTCAGCTGTCCACTAGGACCCAAGAGGTCCACATTGGTATTACTGGTAATTGCAATGTATTGAGCAGACTAGTCCCCAGTCCTCCATCTGTCTGTATGAGGGCAGTAGGTATTGACCTACTGCGCTTTAGAGAGTTTGGTCTCCCCGTCCCTTCCCAGCCAGGTGATAGCTGCAGCAGCACCACCTTGAACTCAGCCTGAGGCTGGAGCACAGCCCAACATTAAACTCTCAAAAGGGTGTCAAGCATGGTCTTGCAATCAAAGAGGGAAGAACCTCTTTCAGGCAAGCAGCACTGGCAAGAAACTATGAGAGTTCATATCTAGGTCTCACATTATTCTATAATAGAGCAGTGAGGACTGTTGTAAGTGTGTGTAGAACAGCTTGAGCTTAGCTATCTTTCCTCAGCTGGTGGGGCTACAGCTGCTTCTGCCTAAACTCTACCTGAGAGTGGGGTTCTGCTGAGCTTTAAATTTCCTAATAAACTCCCAGAGAAGGTGAGGCCTTTTCCCGGCCTCTTCCTGGACAAGCTTCCACTTATGTCTCAGTCTCACTGCAGCCTGTAGTGGGTGGTGGAAATTGTTCTAGGAGCATGTAGGAATGTTTGGGCTCCCGTGTCCCTCTTCAGCTGGCTGAGGCTGCAGGTGCATCAGCTTGAGCTCAGCTGAAGGGTGGGGCACTGCTAGCTTCAAACTTCCAAACTGGTGCCCTGGGAATATGACTAGAGAAGGAAGGGCCCTTCTTAGGCAGTCTATGCTGCAAGAAAACTGCAGAGAATGCAATCTACTCTAGATTTGGTCCCACAGCAGCTGGCTGCAGGATGGTGTGCACTATCCCAGATGCATGCTGGAAAGCCTGGTTTCCCTGTCCCTCTCCAGCCAAGGGCTGTAGCAGCATCATTTCAAATTCAGCTTGAGAATGGGATATAGCCTTATATCAAACTCTTAAAATGGTACCTTAGACCTGTGACTAGAAAGGCTGGGGCCCCACCTAGGCAGGCAGTATGGGAGGGAAACTATAAAATGCTGTCCACTTGTGTCTCAATCTCAATAGCAGCCCACAGCAGGGTGGTAGGGACCTTCCCAGGGTGCACGTGAACACCTGGGCTCTTTTATCCCTTTATCCCATGGTTCTCCAATATCTATGCTCTCAGAATGGTGCCAGGCTCAAACTTCTTTAGAATCAGATGCCTGTGAGATTCTGCATGGGTTCCCTTTCTAAAACAATGTGTCTGCATAATCTCTAAGTAGCCTTCTACTTTATATCTGAGACCTGTGTGGGTCAGGGGTTTCTTTTATAGCCAAGATCATAAAAGCTCATCTTGGAGAGTGGAGTTCTGGGGGCTTTTCTCTTACTATTACCCCATGGTCATGAGCTTTTTCCTGCTGTTAACAAGTCTTCAGCTTGATATGTTTTCCTAAACCCTCTGCTTACCCAATTTTGGTGCTTCTCGTTGCTTCCCTAGTGAATCATAGTGTCTTTCTTAGATGATCTGTTTGAAGTGTAAGAACATGCTTACTATTCTAGTTCCTCTCCATGGAGGAGACACATATTACCTGTTTCTAGGTGGTCATCTTGATCCTATCACAACAACTATGTTTGGATGAGGAAAAGATTATGTTCAGAAATATTAGATAACTTTCACAATGTATTCTAATACTAAATGGAAGAATTTCATTTGAACTTAGAACCATCTTCTTCTGAAGTCTGTTTTCTAATTTAACCACATTATAGAAGTAGAAGAATAAAGTTCCACACAAAGCTAATGTAGACAGAATAAAATAAGATTGGGTTTTCCAATTACCTAGGCCAGGGGTATTATGAGGAGAAGTTTTCTCTATGCACATAATTGGGCAAAATTATTACATGATAAGAAAGTAACAGGCTCAAGATTTATCATATATTCCATTGCTGGATAATCAATTTCAAAGGTAACAAAAAATAGAAGTATTTTATTTGATTAAACTGTGATAACATTATTCTCTTAATATTTTCAAGAAACTTTGGCACCTTTTAGGATCTTGTGATCAGAGAAATTCAGACACTCAAAAGTAGAAGGGACTTAGCTAAGAAGTCTTTTTTCTTTTTTTTTTTTTTTTTTACCATTTATCTGATTTCTAATTCTTCTCTTTTATCACTTTGAAATGTTTGGATCTCACTTCCACATGACAAAGAAGAACGATTAGACATGTAAATAGAAATAATAACAAAATTTAATGAATGATGTAAAAAAGCTATGTATAGGTGCATACATGAGATTATAGAGGTGGAGCCTGGCTTAGAGGTAGAAGGAGTCAATAAAGGTTTCAAAGGAGAAATGATATTGTGTTGACTCTTAAAGGAAAGAAGCAAGTGGCAGTTAAAGGAAATAGTGGGGAAGTTAGTGGGTGGAGATCACTCAGAAGCAGGCAAAAATATCAAATATTTAGCAAGCACATGAATCATATGACAGGTGTCTCTGAGTGGTAGAGGATGCACTATGAATGGAGGAATCTCAACAAATGAAGCAAGGCCCAGACTGGAAACTAACCCATGCTGAGGAGTTTGAATTTTATCCTGAAAATGAAAGAGAGTCATTGAAGAGTTTTAAGGGATTAACAGGCTAAAATCCTCATTTTGAATGACATAGGAAGAGAGTGGCATCTGAGAGACCATGAGGAAGCAGGTGCAGGGCCCGACAAAGAGGAGCAATGCAGGAGATCACACTGGGGTTGGTTAAAGTTAGCAGAGTTTGATGATCATGTGGATGTGGTGTGGACAGAGTGGGAGAATTAGAGAATGATGCCCAGGTTTCCAGCTTGGACACTTCAGAACATGAAGCAGAAGGATGCAGGGAGAAACTGAGCAAGTTCTATGCCATCACTGGCTAACCCTAGTTGTAAGACAGTTCTTCTTATATTGACCTGAGACTACTATGACCATTTAATATTCTCTGGATTGATCGTAGTCTGCCTTCTATCATTACAAAGAACAATGAACATTATTTTGTAGCTGTACTAAGATGCAAATAAATAGAGACTCATACTGATAGAATGCTTCATAAGCCAGATTTTATTGTATTTCTCTCTTGAAATATATGTTTATATGTTTACCTTTGATCTCATAGAAAAAACAAAAATTACGGAACTCCAAGGGTTCATTTCCACAAGTATGGTTAATACCTGAAGAACAGAGTTGCCGCTGAGATTTTAAAAAGAATAAGTAAATAAAAGTTCAGCAAGTGCAAACACTGAGAAGCAATGGATAAATTGTGCAAAAAATAATTGAATCCTATCCTTCCCCTCCACCCACTGGCCTCTTCATTGCTGTGTGTTATAAGTATTGCCATTCATTTCACCATAATGACTAGGAGGCTGACTGCAGCTCTGTTTCTGATACAATACTCCCTGTTTCACAAAAGCCCTTGGGATGAGAGAATCAAATATAGAATTTGCTGAAGGGCACAAATATCAGCAGTATTCAGCTATCCAAATCCAACCTAATGACATTCGGCTGAATCTGGAATGTCAAAGATGCTATTCGCCCTCAGTGACAATTGCTACTGCTTTTTCCTTTTCCCATCAGACTTTTTTCAAAAGGAAGATGTCTTTCGACTTGGTCAGTTACTGAACTTCACTGAAAGAAGAGATATGAAGAATGAAGTGATTTGTGTGTAGGCACAGTTGGGAGGTTATGCCAATTCTTGCTTAAGCCAACACGCTTCTGACTTAAGAAATTGACACAAACTCAAGCTCCATAGTCTTTGCTCTCTTCCCAACAGATCTTTACCTACATGACAAACTTGTAACCATATCTTATTTTAATTTTTTAATTTATTTTATTTTATTTTTTAGACAGAGCCTCAAGCTGAGTCCCTGGGTAGAGTGCCATGGCTTCACTGCTCATAGCAACCTCCAACTCCTGGGCTCAAGAGAGTCTCCTGCCTCAGCCTCCCAAGTAGCTGGGACCACAGGCGCCCGCCACAACGCCCAGCTATTTTTTGGTTGCAGCCATCATTGTTGTTTGGCGGGTCCGGGCTGGATTTGAACCCACCACCTTAGGTGTATGTGGCTGGCGCCTTAGCACTTGAGCCACAGGTGCTGAGCCACCATATCTTATTTTAATAAGGGTAATATAGGTATTTCTCATTCTCACATGGAGCCGGCATCATATTTTAATTATATGGGAAGACACTATGTGTGATTTAGTTCATTAAGTTAAAAAATACTACAAAACATTATCTCAAGATGAAGACTTAAACATGATAGAGAAATGGTATTTTTATTTCACTCCTCTCCCTTGAAATTCACTAAGCTATTGAAATGAATTTTGAGAAAACCAAAGAATAAAAGGAGAGAAATCTCTCTGTGTAATGAAAGGAGAAAATTCCGTAAACCCAAACCACAACCTAAACACATTTACGTAATGTTCAGTCTGGATTAAGATGACGGGTCATAGGAAAGCCAAATGCATGACTTCTTAGAACATAAATAATTGACACATGTCACCAAACCTCCTTGATGAGGAAGTCTCCCTGTGGACTTTTTTTTTTTAGAGACAGAGTCTCACTTTGTCACCCTCAGTAGAGTGCTATGACATCATAGCTCACAGCAACCTCCAGCTCTTGGGCTTAGGCAATTCTCTTGCCTCAGCCTCCTGAGTAGCTGGGACTACAATGCCCACCACAACGGCTATTTTTTGTTGCAGTTTGGCCAGAGGTGGGTTTGAACCTGCCACCCTTGGTATAGGGGACCAGCGCCCTACTCACTGAGCCACAGGCGCCACCCTCCGTGTGGACTTTCAGTGAAACAGAGAAGGCAGAAAAATGGACAGATTGTAACATAGAATGTCTATGAAATAAAGCAAAGAATTGTCTCCCATTTTCTCTTGGATGGCCAAGTTTTTGCCTGTCTTGTAAACAGATATTTTTGCCTGGATTTTTTTTTTTATAAGATCATATTTGTGCACATTAATTCTATCATGGGATACAGTGTGTTGTTTCCATATACAAATTGAAATACTTTCATCCAATTGGCCAACATAGCCATCATGTCATCCTCATAATTGTTGTGTTAAGACATTTATATTCGACATTTAGAAAGATTCACATGTACCCTTACAGGAAAAATCATAGGCGTGATCCCTGCCAACTATGTAATTTTCTCCCACTCAAGTTTCCATATGATTTTGGTCAATGGGGAAATGTTCATGGAATAAAATGTTAAACAGAAAGATTAGATAAACCTTGATAGTTAAGGATCTTGAGATTTGTGAGTGTAACTATGGTAGATGCCCAGCATCTTTTCAGGAGCGGGGGTAGGGAAAGCATCTCCTGGAGTCAGGTGGGGCTGACCCTGTTCTCAGGCCTACCCTATGCACATTCTCTGGGAATCGTTTCCTGGAGTGCTCAGGTAAGAGCTATTCTCTATTCTTTGGCAGTCAGCCTGAATACAGCCATGGAACTCTTTACCACCAGTGGAGTTTCTGGTAAGCTGAGATACCAGTTTTACTATTCTGAGTTGATATAACTTCAGAACTTGGCCTGTGTTGCTGGCTTAAAATGCTAGGTACATATACAATTTCCACTGGGGCTTTCAAAATATTACAAATATCTCATAGACTCCTTCATTATCTTTAAGGGACTCTCTAGAAAATTAAGCCTTAGATTATCATAAAAGTCACCTCTGGGTTTGATTACATCCTCAGAATCCTCTTCAGTTGAGAACATGGGGTTCAGCTATGTCGCTGGATTACCTTGGATACAAACCACATATAGAAAGGTAACTATATTTATTTTCATTTTAATTTGACATAAATTAAATTCAATAAAAATGTTTTTAGTGTTGTATAAAAATAGTTTTGGAACTATTCCAGGCCACTTAGAGGCAAGGGAGTCTAGCCTAGTGATTAAGAACGTAGATTCTGGCACCAGATTGATTTGCCTCCTTACTAGATGTATATAATCTTGGCCAAGACATGTAATGTATTTGTTCTTAGTCTTCTTGGCTATTCTTGAGGAACTTAATAGCATTGTTGTGGTAATAAATAAGTGGATATATACAAAATACTTTGAAAAGGATCTAACACTATATGCCTCACACAATTCCTGGTACTATTGTTACTTTCCCCATCTGTATTTAATGTATTCCCCTTGGAGGGAATAAGAATATGCAATTCCCCAAATATGCTATTTTTGTATAAAAATTATTTTTAGCTGTAGGTAATTGAGAAAAATCAGATAGGAAAAAAGCTTTCTACCTTCTTCCTACTTGTCTAAAAGCAGAGCACAGATTTTCCTTGTGAAAGTGTCCCATTTCTTGTACCAGGAAGAGAAGAGCAACTTGTATCATAAGAAATGGAGACAGCACTGGGATAAAACTGCATAATAAACCTTACTAAATAATCCACATTTTCCATTAGTTTCTCTCATATATTAATAACTACTTTCTCACAATTTATGAACACTAGAAGCACAAACCCGTTTTCCTTCTTCTCATCAGCTCTCTACAATTTATTGTCTTTTGTTAAAATGGTATAGAAGTCCTTGAGTTTAACCATTTCTTTGGATCTTCACATCTTTCTTATGAAGGCCTCTAGGCATGTAAAAATTACAATATTAATGTCAAAAAATTGTATGCCTTTTCTCCTGTTAATTTGTCTTTCATTATTTTAATTCACAGGTCCAGCCATAGAACTTAGGAAGGCACAGAAAAATGTTTTTAATGTTTTTTCCCCCCTTTTCTTCACCCTCTACCCATCCCCTGCCAAATCAATAACATTTCTCTGTGGGTTCTTCTAAACCCCATCATAATTTACAGCTACTCCTTATCCAGACTAGTTGTTCTCACCTTGACTGCACAGTAAAAGCACCTAAGAAACTTTAAAACATCTCAATACTCAGAATGGACCCCTAAAGTCAGAGTCTCTCAGGGATCAGGACTTCATAAAACTCCTCAAAACTTTAACCTAATTAGCATCACCTCAGGTAGTTTTTAAGCAATATTGATAATGGGACTCTACTTCTCTATTTTCTGACTTAACTAATCTAGAATAGCCCCAAACTGATATTTTTAAAAGCTTCCCAATGAGTACAATTTGCCATCAGAACTGAAAACACCCTTATGACACGATGCTAAAAATCATCAAGAACAGTTCTCAGAACTGGAACACCTGGGGTTCTCAACTGACTTTCAGGGTCCAGCTCAGGCCCAAAGGAAGGGTATGAGACTGAGGAAGTAGAACTAGGTCACATGATCAGAGCAGGATATGAAACAGGAAAAAAGCTGCAAATGGAAGACAAAGATTAAAGAGACATCTGATTAAAAGAGGAAGAATGGGTGTGTCCAAGGGAGAGTTTGGCAGGTGGTATGATGGGAGCAGGAGTGAAGATTTACTTGAGATAAGGATGAAAAAGCAGGCAGGGGTTAGGACAGGTAAAGGCTTATAGGCCATGTTATGGGTTTGGAGTACATTATAAGAACACAGAGAGTCACTAACAATCTTAACTAGTACAGAACATTCTGACCACCATTTCTTCCAGGTACTCTCTTTCCCCCTTTATCTGGTTATAGTTTTTCTCCACAGCACTTACCACTATCTAATCCACTATAAATTTAATATATTGAGCCCTATGAAATAGCTGACATTAAATCATTTTGACCTACAAAACCGGCAATTTCATTTAGTACAATTTATTATTTCTTTAGTTTTGTTTCTCTCTCACTGGAATGCAGGTTTCACAAAAGCAGGAATTGTCTTTTCTGCTCATTCTTGTGTCCTTAGAGTTTAGAACAGTGACTGTCACCAGAAAAGGTACTTAATAAATATTGGTTACATGAAGAAATAAATTCTATTGAAAGGGCTCAGTAAGGATTAGAGAAAACCAATGAAAAAGATCTATATTTATGTTTTTTGGTAAAATGTCTAAATTTAAAGGATAAAGAAAAACATAGCTATATATATTCAGGCAAGAAAAAATTAAAACAGATTTCTTATAAAAGAAAAAAAAGGTACTCTCAGTATTAGATTTCTCCTTGCACTAAAATTAACCAGAATTCTTTGGAATATATTTTTCCACATTTTTTATGGAAAGCCACCACTCCAAAATTATCTATCTTGCCCATGTTTTACTTATATGCAAAAACATAAAGATTGTCTGATATCAAAGGACTAAATAAAAATATATTCTTAAACTTCTTTTAGAAAGAAAGATCCCTCAATAGACAAACTGTAGGAGTCTGAGGAATGAATTATAACAAGGAATTTAAGAAAGGAGAAGACTTACTTAAAGAAAAAATAGTGCTGAGGAATGGAACCAGAAAATGCAGAATTGACCGACTGCCAATATCGTGCCTATCTCCATAGGGTTCCATTAACATCAGTTGTCAGCACAGTCATGAAACAATGCAAATGACAAGAAAACTCCCGAAAAATACATAGGTTATAACATTAATTACTTAAATCCATATTTAAAACTGTAAATTAACTCAACAAAAATTTGTAGAGTTAGAGAACTGTGTTTAAAGAGCATTATCTGTAATAATAAAGAATTACATATATACACATATACAAATATATGCACACCTGTCCATATGTAGGATCATATATTCACCTTAATTTCTACCTCTGGTTCTATGATTCTAGAGCCTTTTCAATCACAAAATTTGAGGAGAATATCATAAGTTTATTGATTTAATTTACATTATTAAAAATTAATATTGAATTTTATCTTTATTTTACATACTTAAAAATGGCTAATAATGTATATTACCCTCTCATACCTCTCCTAATTTTAATGGGATACTAGCTATGACATCCCTGAACTACATTCTTTTTTCTTAGAAAAACCACATGCTATCATAAATACAAATACAAATGTATTGAAGCTAATTCACTTCACCAATAGATTTTTATGGAATAAAATTTTTAATTTTCTTTAAACTAGAGTTCATGTGTTTTCCAGTTAGTAGGAGGGGCCATATGTATATCCCCATCCCACACTAAGTGGGGTAATGTCACAGAACACACGTAACTTCTCATAACTTCTAAAGCACAGTGGGGTGACATGGCTTTGCTCTGAGTGTATACCAAGGCTGACCTTTCTTCTTTGCCCTCCCCTGGGGACCCAAGCCATCCTCACTAACCAAAACTTTGTTAGAAATGGTCTCTCCTGCTATTTTCATGTTTTAGAGTATTCACCAATATTCTGTGAAGTGACGGGTTCATAATGCAGTTGTGAGCTTGAAAGATGCCAGTTTTACCAATCAATATGTAGCAATATGTTTATGTAGTTATAAACAATGCAATATTTACAATTTATATAGCAATATTTACCAATCAATATGTAGCAGAGTTATAAACAATGCTTTCCTATGCTATTTTCTTTCCTTTGTTTTTTTACTGTCCCCTTCCTTTGCAGTAGTCATTCATTTTTCCATGTGCATGTCCTTATTTCCCAATTAAAAAAAAGAAAAAAGCCTTCCAGTATTTGCAGTTTAAAATCCAGGACAATCCTTTGTGGAGGGTCTCCAGAATAATAAACTTGGCAGCAAAGGATATCAACAACCTCTTCCATTTCCTGTAGGATGTTGTTATATTTCAATGATAGGATGAATGAATTACAGTTGACTAAATCAGAACCATGTATGTTTCTGACTTCTTTACTGGTTCTAAACTCCTTTAAGACATGATCTTATTTGGTTCTGTATCCCTTCCATCATCTACATAGCATCAGGCAGAAAACTGTAAGTAGTTTTTAAGGCAGGAAAAAGCTATCCTTAAACTTTATTTTTCTTCCTGAATGTCTTTAACTCATTGTAAATACATTTCTTTCTACAAAGACATTTGTAATTGTTCAAGAAATTCTGATCATTTTGCCTGCTAGATACCTTTCTTAAAAGTAGAGGTTAAACGTATATGAAAGGAAATGTGCAGCTCTTAAGTAAGACAATTTGATGAGTTTTTCATTCTATCTTATGTCTATCTATATCTATACCTATACATTGTATAATCATAACCTCAATCAAGGTACAGAGAATACCCCCAGACAGTTGTCTAATGCCCCCTTCCTGGCCAACCAGCATCTCTTTTCCCCACCTCATATGAAACTACACGTATAATTTTCCTCACTTTAGATTTTTTTCCTTTTACTGAATTTTTTACAAAGGACTTATAGAAGTTTTTTGGTTTTGTCTCTTTCATTCAGCATGATGTTTTTGAACTTTATGGTTTTGTACATACTAGCAGCCCATTCTTTTTTGCATTTGTGTTCTTGAGGGAAATGTGTCTGTAATTTTATTCTCTCATAATGTTTTTGTCAGGTTTGGGGATTAGGGTTATTCTGGTCTCACAAAATGCATTGGGAAGGGCTCACTCTTTTTATTCTATTTTCTAAAATAATTTGTGTAGAATTGGCATTAATTATTTCCAAGATATCTGATAGAATTCACTAATAAAACAATTTGGATTGGGGGGGTTGTGAGAAAGGTTTTGAGGATGAATTAAATGTCTTTAATAGATATAGGGCAATTTGAATTTTCTATTTCATCTTGTATCAATTTTAATTAGTTGTGTATATTAAAGAATATGCCTACTTTATCCACCTCAGTTAATGATTGGTCATTCATAATATTTTCTTTTTATTTTTCAAATGTCTTAAGTATGAATATTATTCATTCCTGATATTAGTAATACTGCATATTAATATTTCTCAAACTTATTATACTCTATGAAGAATCAACGTCTTTCTTTGTTAATTTTCTCCTTGTTTCTTATTTTATTGATATCTGCTATTTGCTTTATTTTCTTCTATATTCTTTGAATTTAATTTGGTCTTCTTTTATGAAGGTGTAAGCTTATATAATTTTTTTTATAATTATGGTTTTCAGCAGTTTGATGATGATGTACCTAACTGGTTCTCTTTGTACTGTTTATCTGAAAATTTTGAAAATTTCTAGTCATTTTTCTTCAGGTTTTTCTTTTTTGTCCCATTCTTCTCTTCCTCTGGAATATCTAAATAAAAGTACATTAGACTTCAATGTGCTGTTCCACAGATGACTAAGGCTCTGTTCTTTTGTGATTTATTTTGCTGAGTTTTTTAGTCTTCTTTTTTTAGCTCTGAACTCTTCAGATCAGTTATTATCAGTTGATCAGTTATTATCACTGATCTATTACCAAATACACTTGATCTGTTTTTGTTCTCTTCATACTACTGTTGAGCCCTTTTGGTGCTTTGTTTTGTTGTTTAAATTTTAGATGTTATGTTTTTCAACTCCGGATTTATCCATTTGGTTCTCTTTTTATCATTTTCATGTGTACTGAGAATACACATCACTCATACTGTAACTGTCTTTTTCTTTAAGCTTTGGAACATATTTATAAAAGCAAGTGACCCTTTTAAAGACTTTGTTAATTCCAATACTTGAGACATCTCATATTCTGTTTCTCTCAACTGTTCTTAATTTTCTTTTGTGTGTGCATTTCCTTGTTCTTTGAGACAGTCTTACTCTATTGCCTCGGCTAGAATGCTGTGACATTTCAGCCTAGTTCATAGCAACTCAGATTCCCAGGTTCAAGCAATCCTTCTACCTCAGTATCCCAACTAGCTGGGACTACAGGCTCTTGTCACATGGCCCAGCTAATTTTTCTATTTTTAGTAGAGATGGGATCTTATTCTTGTTCAGGTTGTTCTCCAACTCCTGGGCTCAAGCAGTCCTCCCACCTCTGCCTCCCAGTATGCTAGGATTACAGGTGTGAGCCACCACACCCAGCCAATTATTTTATTCTTGACTATGGACCATATTTTCCTACAAGTCTGAAATTCTTAAAATTATATGTTAGAAATTTTGGGTAATATGTTTTAGAAATTCTAGATTATGTTAGCTTCTTGTAGTTGGTGTTTTATTTTGTTCTGGAAGATGGTTAAGTTACTGGAAGTTGCTTTGAACCCATTGATCTTGGTTTTATGTTTTATTCCCTGACTCTTTTGGTTTTGACTTTACCCCTTGAGAGTGGCATCATCCTTATTTATAAATTGCATCTCTTTAGGCCGCTCAGCTATGCATGAGGGGTTCATGAAGTCTCTCTTCTCTGGCGGAGCTAGATCTTCAATGTCTCCCAGTCCTATATGATTCCAATATCACCATGTGGCATTTCATCCCTCAGCTGTCACACTCTGCTAGGTCTTACAGAGTCTTCCTCATTCATGTACAGTTTAGCCTTGAACTAAGAGATCAAGGTGGACTTCCAAAGCAGATTTTTAGTGACCTTCCCCCAACTCTTGCACAACCCCCTTTTCTTGATGTTTTGTCCTATAAATTTCTCAGCCTTAGCACCTCTCTCCCTCAGCTCAGTGTGGCTGCTGCTGTTTGAGCTCCACCTCCTGCACTAGCAGTAGGGATAGAGCCTCTCTTCACAGGGCTATGTCATTTGGGAAGCTTATGTTATGAATTTTCCTTCTCTCAAGTCTGTGTGTTATTTAGTATCTAAAAACAGTGTAGCATACATTTGTCCATTTTTATACCTGTGTATCCAGAAAGACAAGTCTGGTAGAAGTTACATTATCATGCCCCCAAATAGAATCTTCTAGTTATATATATATTTACACACATATATATGTATGTATTATATGTATATATGTATATAGAATCTTCTAGTTATATTTATATGTATGTATATATATTAGTGTATAAATACACTAGTGTGTATATAGTGTGTATATATGTATACAGAATCTTCTAGTTATATATATACACATATATATGTGCATGTATATGCGTATGTGTATATATGTATATAGAATGTATATATATATATAACTAGAAGATTCTATATACATATATATATATATATACACACACACACCTATATGTGTATGTGTATATATATATTTTTTCCCCTCAAACTCCTGGGCTCAAGAGATCCTCCTGCCTCAGTTTCTTGAGTATCTGGAATTGCAGGCATCTGCCATGATCTCCAGCTAATTTTTCTATTTTTAGTAATGACAAGTCTCACTCTTGCTCAGGCTGATCTTGAACTCCTGAACTTAAGTGATCCTTCTGCCTGGGCTCCCATGAGCCACGGTGCCTTATACTCATATTTTGAATGTAAACACTTTTCTGTATCTCTAAGCTACCATTATTTTTAATCTTTATCACATATTTTACTAATTGGCCTGAGTTGTCAGGCCAATTGTCAGTTGTCACTTTGCTCCCTATCCACTTTACATCACACTGTAAGCAGATGTCAAAGTGTCATTTATCAAATATGAGTCTGAATATGCCACCCTAAAGCTTAAAACCTTTCAAAGCTTCACAGCTTTTTTTTTTTTAGATTAAAGGTAAAATGCCCCAAATGGGCTACATGGTCTTGTCTGACTGCACATTTTCAGTATCCTCTTAAATAAAGATCACCCATGTTTCTCTCTTCCCCAGCCTTACCAGACACACACATATCCAGGGCTTCTGCATATTCTAGGCCTTCTCCCTGGAACTCCATTTTCTGAATTAATTTCTTCAGAGCTCACTTCAAGCCTCACTTTCTTTTTTTTTTTTTTTTTTTTATTTTAATTTAATGTTAACTATGTACATTAAGACTAATCTAAACCTTTCATATGAAAGCTATAACCAAATAGCCTAAGAACATGCGGGGGGGGGGGAGAAGGGAGGGGGGAATGGGAGGGGGGAGGGGGTTTGGAGGGATCACTTCTGAGGTTTGTCTTATAGGGGTTCAAGCCTCACTTTCTAGAAACACCTTCCTTAATGTCCTTCACAAAGTCAGATGCTACTAAAGGATGCTTCTGTAGCATCAGAAACCTCTCCTTCATAGTACTTACCATTGCTGAAATTTTGTACGTATTTCTATCATTATTTGACTTATGACTCTCTCTCCTACTAGAATACAAGACTATAAGCTACATTAGGGAAGGGATCATACTTGCTTTTGCTCCATATTATATCTCAGTGTTTGGTGATTACAAGTATAGAATAAATACTTGTTGAATGAAAGAATTCCTGCAGTAGGTCCCTGAACTGTCATCTGTATGTGTAATTAATATAATTTCTGTACTATAAGGAGAGAATGAGCCAAAATTGGATTCAATGGGGGGAATTCAGTAAACACTATATACACAGCTCACGTGTGAAGAAAAACTCCTTGGCTATGTCTGTGCAAAGTTACATTTTACAATGAAAATATAAAAAGTCAATTAAACGTTGATATTTTTGGAAACAGCCTTATGTATCCTGTTTTATTTTTGTTCCTTGTGTCCCTGTGGATTCATATCAGAAAATTTCCCACATGATATCTGAATCTAGCCATCAAAACAACAGAAATCATTAGAATAATTTTGATTAAATAATTTTACACTTTCTTTTAAAAAATGCATTGCTCATTTTTAAAGTCTCCAACTGTTGAATAAACACACATACATCTTATTTGCTTGTTCTAAATAAGCAACTTTATTGATAATCCATAATAATTTAAGATTATTAAAAATATTTTGAGATGAAATTAAGATACCACATTGATATAATATTAGAAATTATGTTGCATTATAAGAAAGTACATACTTCATGAAACTGTACATTTTCTCATATTTTGATCATCATGATCTTTATTTTGCCTCAAATATTGCTAAAAAATACAGTCAATCTTAGCATATGTTACTGACATTTTAATTGTAATGTTATCTATATCACAAGGTTTGCCTCAGTCTTCACTTTTACAATATTCCTGCTAGGTTATAAGTTGGCTGAAAAAAACACTGTTTTTCACATGTATAAGTACATGCATCATGCATATTATAGGTATGTGTTTATGTTCATGTATGTAAGGCGTGTCCCTTGTTTAATAGAATGAGCATGTAGTGGGGTATCAAGTAAAATTTGATTCAGTGTCGAGGAAAAGCACGTCTCTATTAAATGTGAACTGTGCAGAAAGCAGCCAAGACTCCCTTATATCTAAAATAAGATTGGCAGCTCATTAGGACCTCTGCTGTTTTCTGTTTTGTTTTGTTTTGTCTTCATGACTGTCTCTGTAAGGACATAAGAGAAACTAACTCAGATTTTCCTACTATATTCTCACAACACCGAACACGTCTGTGTGCCCAGAAGTGTGGGAGTTTGTCCCCGTACACACCAACCAATTCTGAAGATGATTACCCACTGGATATCAGCTGGTATTATCTGATTCAATTCCATGCTAACACTATCTGCCTGGAGGAAGTGTCAGATCCAACAGGTTGAGGGCTTGGCCTCATGAAACTCTCCTCCACTTCACATGCCAGATGCAAGCCTCAGGTTGAGGGCTGTGCTCCTAACGCACTGGCCATAAATCAAGGTTCCTACAACCTCCTCTTTGGTTTCAATTTGCTAGAGCAGCTCAGAAAACTCAGGATAAAACAGAGGACCCAGATGAATATACAGAAGAAGAGAGACGTAGGGTGAGGTTTGAAGAAGGAGCACAGAGCTTTCATATCCTCTCCAGGGGCACCACCCTCCAGGACCTTCCACATGGTCAGCCATTGGAAGCCCCCAGAACTCAATCCTTTTAGGTTTCTAGGGAAGCTTTATTACCTAGGCATAACTGATTAAGTTATTGGTGATCAATTTAATCCTCAGCCCCTCTCCCTTTCCCAGAGGTGAAACAAAAGTTCCAACTCTAATCACATGATTGGCTCCCCTGGCAACCAACACCCGTTGTGAGACTAAGGGAATCCAGCTATCTAAGGAAATCCATGAACATACAAAATATACTGGCCGCTCTGATGGTTCCAAGGATTCTCGGAGCTATGTTTCAGGAAACAGAAACAAAGATCAAATATATACAATATCACAGATCCACTCAGATTTCTTCTCAGTTGAACTTTTTAAAAAACAAATGATTGAGTTTTGATATAGTTAAGAAGGCAGTGAATAAATTGGTCATCGTTTGGATAATATTTTTTGTTTTGGATAATTTGACTATAAATTCTTTTATCTTTTTTTAGAATCATACATTAATGATGAAAGATTGCTAAACAAGAAGTGACAGGATTTGTGCACTGAAAAACTTATTTTAGGGTAAGTGAGATTCTGAGTATCTTGTGTTATGTGTGTAACTTCACCTGTCTTGAAGCTCACAGCAACTTCAAACTCTCAGGCTCAAGCAAAATCCTCCTGCCTCAGCCTCCCAACTAGCTGGAACTACAGGTACCTGCTGCAATGCCCAGTTAGTTTTTCTATTTTTAGTAGAGACAGGGTCTTGCTCTTGCCCAGACTAGTCTTGAACTACTGGGTTAAAGCAATCCACATGCCTCACCTCCCAAAGTGCTGGGATTATTTTACCTTTCTTACCATAAACTTGCAGAGTTTGGGCAAAAGTAGAGATTAAAAAAGATATGGAGATCTGGGGATGGAGTGTGGTGTCTTAGTCTTTTTGGACTATAACAAAATACCAATAGACCCAGTGGCTTATAACCAAACGAATCTCTTTCTAACAATTCTGGAGCCTATGAAGTCCAAAATTAAAGTGTCAGCAGATTCACTGTCTGGTGAGGGCCAGTTTTCTGGTTCATAAGTGACACCTTGTTGCTGTGTCCTAACATGGTGGGAGGGCTGAGGCAGCTCTGTGGAGCCTCTTTTACAAGGCCACTAATCTCACTCATGAGGGTTCCACACTCATTACCAAAACACTTCCAAAAGTCTTACCTCTAAATACCATAATGTCAGTGATTAGATTTCCACACAGGAGTTTTAGGGGGGACACAAACATTCAGACCATAGCAGGTAGAGACAAGGGAAAGAAATTTTTTTTCATTCTATTTTTCTTCTGTTTTAGCAGTAATTAGGCACTTTATATTAATTCCTGAACATAATTTGGCAAATACCTCAGATCAAGCAGATGTTATTGTCTCTTTTATGTAAAAAAGAGAAAGCTGAGGTGTAGAGAGATAAAGAACTGTACCCACTACAAACAGATGATGAGGCAGACTTGGAACTCAAGATAGACTTAAAGTCCCGAGAACTTTCCTCCATATAATTGTTAAGGAGAACAGTTCAATTCTTCATCCAAAGATGTCTATAGTTTAACATTTGGCATTAGCCATGAGGAGGACAATGCAAATTTCCTAAGTAGGATGATAGTATCCTAAATCTAATAAGATGTGACATAAGATGATGACAAGACGACTCTGCTGGTGTGATACTTGCTGTGATTAGCTCAATATAAGAACACGTTTACTTTCTCTCTTCACACTGTCTAAAAGGGGTTAATCTGCCACTAAGAGACATGCTGGAGCTGAAGGTAACTTGGGTGCAGATGACCTCCTGTCTCTGCTCTGCAGACTCTGCCACCTCCCTGCTCCTAGAGGGCTCTAGTCCAGCTCCTCCTCCCTACCTTGTAATGTGCGTTTGATTCAATGTTGGTTTTCTCACATTTATAATGAATGCTGCTACAACAACAAGTCAAACTGTTGTTTTCCAAGCATCATAAACTGTAAGACACAGACATAAATGTATACTTTAAAATTTCAACTCATGCAATAATTATGAGTTTCATCAGTTCATCTTTAAAGATGAAGATAGCATCATACAGACATACATGCGTAGTAGTTGTCTGTGTGAATATTATGTGTTCTGTAGCAAAGTTTAGCACCTGGCAGTATTTATGCAGTTGGTAGGATTAAAGTAAATGGGAAAAGTTCTGGCTTTCTGGTAACCAGCTAAAAGATCTTATTAGTATGTCATTCTAGTTCTCAGTAGCTCAATATCTTCATCTGGAAAATGAGATTGGAAGCATGTGTGGTAACTTCTGAAACTTCCTTGTTTATCCAGCCATTTCTATACTGTCTAAACTCACTATTAATTGAATATCAATCACTTTTATTTAAATCATAATTAAGAAGATAAATGTTCTATTAAAGTCATATAATAAAATCCCAAGCCAAATATATGTGTATGTTTATGTACATGTGCATATGTGTGTAAATGTGCACATAAACATATTTTCATGAATTTTCTATACACGTGTAAATTCTGTATTGTTTTGGCACGTCTCAACTGTCCTCATTGTTCCTCCTTTTGTTGTATTTAGAAGATTTCTTCAACTGTGTTGTGCTTACACTTTGCATTGTCAAATGCTGAGCTCAACATGAGGCATTCCCCATGATTTCAATTGCTTGGGTTAGTGATGGGCACTTACCATAGGTTTGCACAATGAGGAAAATTGTTTTAGGGATGGGAGGTTTATGATGGAGGTGTGCTCTAGCCCTTAACCAGGAGAGACAGAGAAAATCTACCTGTAAAACAGAAAGAAGTGAGCAGAGTAGAAGAAAGAAATGGACAGAGAGAAGTAGAGGTAGAGATGAAGAACAATACTAGAGGTGTATAGTCCCTCAGTCCATCCTGTTCCAAAGGACAGCTGTATCTGTGCCCTCACATTCTGTAACAATACATATTTTTCTTTTTCTTTTCTTTTTTTTTATTGAGACAGACCCTCAAGCTGTCACCCTGGGTAGAATGTTGTGGCATCACAGCTCACAGCAACCTCCAACTCCTGGGCTCAAGCAATTCTCTTGCCTCCACCTCCCAAGTAGCTGAAACCACAGGAGCCTGCCATAATGCCCGGCTGTTTTTTGGTTGCAGCCATCATTGTCATTTGGAGGGCGGGGTTGGATTTCAGGTGTAGGTGGCTGGCACCTTAGTCACTTCAGCCACAGGTGCTGAGCCAACACATATTTTTCTAATGGATTTCTATTTAGCTTAAGTTGGTTCCAGAAGGGTTCTGTGATTTGCAACCAAAGTGTTCCTAACCAACATGACCTCCATCAAGCCATATTTCCCTCCAGCAAGTCAAATGTGTTTAATTCTCTCTCTAAGTACTGTAATCTGCACAATTTAGATCTAATATACATTCACTTTGATCAACACATACAGCTACTATAACAGCCTTTCGAGATCACTTGTGTTTAAAATTTTTCTCCATTCCAGGCACTGAGCCATTTCTTTACCTCAAAACTCCCAGGAAGAATTGTCTATGTATCTTCTGTCTGCAATTAATATCCTCTCCTTCTCTATTATACCTACTCTAAACCAGTTCTCTTCTAGGTCTCTATCCAAAGTCCTCTTGTCTTGGTCACTGATAAGCTCCTTTGGAAAGCTCATGATTGATATTCCGTCTTCATTTTACTTGGCCCATCAGCATCTTGATGGTTGATCATTTCCTCTTTGATAAACGTTCTTGACCTCACACTATTCTAGCTTTTCTCCTACCTCACTAGTCATTCCTCATTCTTTGTTTATTCCTTCTCTTCTTCCAGGCCTTTGAATGTTAAAATGGTCCTGGCTAATCCTTGGTCCTCTTCTTAATGTATATCAATTTCCTTGTTGATCTCAACCAGCCTCATGACTTTTAAATACATCTTTATAGCAACAACTTCCAAATTTGCATCTCTCACTCAAATTCTAGATTTAACTATCTTCTGAATATTTCCTAAACTCTGAACTTAACTGTCTACTTGATATTTCCTCTCAGATGCATAATTTATATTCCTGACTCAACATATCCAAAATTGACCCTCTGATTTTTCCTGCATTATTCCTACACATATTTATGCCCATCTCAGTTGATACCAACTCCATTTCTCTAATTTATCAGGTCAAATGTCTTATAGTCATCCTTGGCTCCTCTACTTCTTACACATGATCTGAGTGTGTTTTTTCACCATGAAATATCACTGCATTGACTTCTAAATACATAACAGATCTGACAGCTCTTGCCACCTTTATTGTACCACTGTGGTTCTAACCACCTCCTTTTCCTGTCATGATGCCCACCATGCTTCATAGCTTCATTTACCTTTTTTTTTATTCCCAAATATATTCTTTTAAAAATTTTTTTTATTAAATCATAGTTGTACACATTAATACTCTCATGGGATACAGTGTGTTGTTTCCATATACAATTTGAAACATTCTCATCCATTTGGCCTTATATGGAATCAGAAAAAACCTTGAATAGCCAAGACATTACACATAAATAAAAACAAAGCAGGAAGAATCAAACTACCAGACCTCAGACTATGCTATAAATTGGTAATAATCAAAACAGCATGGTACTGGCAAAAATAAAGAAAATTATTAACCATTACATTAAAACCATATATTTTATAAATAAATAACCTCCCCCCAAAAAGAACAAAAATAATCTAATTATTTTTCTAAGTTCACACAAGAGATGTAAGTAGAATTAGTCAATGCTCTACTATTCTGCTTTTTAAAATTTGAAATACTACTTAATAAAACTAAGTGTAGAGTTCAGGTAACAATTAGTACTTCATAGACAAAATAGAACTGCTTTCAGTATCAAATCCATGTTTCCATTGTAATCCTGATGCTAGTCCAGAGGCCTTTGTGAACCGTGGATGCAAATATCATTTCCTTTAAGCCTAAAATAACATGTTAAGAAAATATTTTCCTGTAGGAACTTCCGATCTTAAAGACAACACAATTTTGTTACTCAGTCTTTGTTGGCAAGGGAAGTGGAGAAAAACACCCAGTTAAGCCAGTAAAACATTAATCTTGTAAATGCTTTTTCTTATAAAACCAAAAATCATCTTGGATAAAAGCATTTTGGCTCTATGCCCTTAGGGATTTTATTTGGTTTTAATTCCTTCTCATGATAGAAATTTAAGGCATTACCTCCAGGTCGAGAAACATTTTGTGGATACATAGAATCCCCTTTTGACATCTTAAAAATTCAGAGAGAAAAGGGAAATGGGATGATGGTAGTAGAATAGAAGAACAGATAGAATAAATCTATTATTTACTGTTATAAGAAATCAAATGTGGTTGCTTTGTGGAAGAACACAGTGCTATTCTTCCAAATTCTTATTTGTCTCATATAGAAAATATCAGCTGCATGTACCCTAGCAAAAGAAACACATGGATTAAGAAATTTGGAAAAACACACAGTTTGATGCTATGAATATTAAATATTACATGTGGGGGAACTTTGTAATATAGAAAGTAGGCTTTTGTATTTTACTCAATATGTCTCATGGAAATTCTTTCCTTTAGTTTCAAAAGTATTGTAGAGATTATTAGAGTAAAATCTAAAATAGTGGACTTTTTCACTTTATAAATTGCCTTCTGATCTGACCATTAAATTTGCAAACCAATCTTTGAAAAAGTGCCACACACTTCATTGCTGAATATCACTACAATCGTCCTTGAGGTATTCCCTTTGGGAAGCTATGGTCCAAAGCCAGCACCTACTCCACCCTTCAAAATAATGTTGGAATTCTTTATCTGGAATGAAAAGCTATCATTATATTACACTCATTATCCTGAATGTTATCAAAATGTATTCCTTTCAATAATTCTTTTGTTTATGGGTAAAAAAAAAAAGTCACTAGGGCTTAGATAAGAGGTGAATAAGAATTATGTTCCCATACAGTTACTTGTTTACTGGCTAAAAATCTCCCTCACAGACAGTGCCATGTTATCTGGTGCATTGTCGTGATGCAAGAGCCATGAGTTCTTGGCCAAGATTTTCCTGTCTTGCCAGTGATGTTTACTTGATTGGCTGTGCTTTTCACAGTCCATTGATGATTCTGATTCACAATACGATGAATTTTTGCAATATTTTCATCATTCCCATTAGTCACTGGGCACCCTAACCTCACTTCATCAGTGAGACTTTCTCTCCCTATGGGAAAATGTTTAATTCGTTTGTACACTACCATTTTCTTCATGGCATTATCACCATAAACTTGGACTAACGTGTCCCTGATTTTACTTCCACTCTTGCCAAGGTTAAAAGAAGTTTCATGTTTGTTTGCTGCTCTAATTCCAGCTCCAACATTCTCGCTATGGCATACAAAAACACACAAGAACAATACTGAACACCACTCAGAAAGACACATCCATATGTTAACAAGAACATAGTTATGAGACACTGATGTTATGAAACTTCACTGAGTTGTTTGTACAGTGTTGCCAATGTAAATGTGCTATGGAGAGTTCATGATCTTAATTGTCAGACCTCGTATATGTTAAAATACTTCTACTTGGTGTACCTATGTTTTATCTCTTTCTACCAACCCTAAAGTTATATATATATCTGTAATTGGAAATACTTTATTTTTTGAAAATTTTGCATCTTAACAAAATGAAAAAACCCACTACCTAGAAGTATTAATTCCTCAGAATAAGAAATTGGGATAATATCCAATTTGATGGATAAGATGAAAAAAAATTTTCCTTGCAGTAAAGAAAGAGCAATGCTAATTGCCAATGTGGGAAAGCAACATTTTGATATTTCATTTTATTGGGAGTTTACCTATGGAAAGACATACAATATATTTCTCATAAAATTGTAGACAAAGTTCCCAGTAATGTGGAAAGATTAATCAGTCTAAGTAATTTGCTCATTAGTACATTCCATGTTTTGCAAATTAATAGAAAACTTCACCATTTTCCTTCTGAATTCTGTTCACCTTTCAAAAATCAATTCTTTACTAAAAGCCTTTAATATATTCATTACTTGAATTTTTCTGAATAAAGTGAGAGAAAACATAAGTGGTAAAAGGAGAGAGTACTTCCTAATGCACTGCAAAGAAGGACTCTCCTTTATTCCATCTTGTCTATCAGCATGACTTACTTTCACCTTTTCCTCCAGCTCATTGAGCTAAATTTACTCATAAAACATTTTGTAAGAAGCCAGCAAATAGCCCCTTGGTTTCAAGGAATGAGAAACAATACCGTTAGCTCCCTGAGAATGGAAAATAATTCTTGAAAATGTCATGAAATTACAGATTCCCCTATCTTGCATGACAGTGGGAACCTCATTATAGCTCTCTCTTAAATTTTAAAGCAAGGAGCTTTAAGGCACTGCAGAATCATTTCTTAGGCATTGCTTCCCATTTGTTTTAGTGTACCTTAAAGAGAGGCAAATGATTGCACAGAAGAAGGAAATTGGAAAACCATTCATTTTAGCCTAAGAGAGAGACAGATTGAGGGAAAACTAGAAACACATGACAATGTACAGAAATGTGGAAAGTGAAGTGCTGTTTTTAGGTTCTTTCAGAAAACAAGTGATGAGAAATAAACTTGCTAAGTTCATTTTCGAAGGAACAAGGAATGATACTAATCATTCTATAACTGTGGGAATGACTGAGTATGAAGAAGGTGAATTACCTGAGATGGATTACTCAGTTGAGGCATTGTTATTTTGGACCTGATAAGTGATTAAATCTTACCTTTTGAATTGGGGATAAGTTCGCCTTCTCTTATTATTTTATGAGACCCTTTTTGGTGTCATATGATGATTGATCCTTACTTACTACATAATGCAATGTTAAAGCAACACAGGGCCATATGGAATTTGCTGGGCGCCATCTACCATATTAATAATCTGGAGCATAATAATGAAATTAAAGTCATGAAAAAAGGGACAGTCCTTTTCCTACCAAAGATGACAGATCTGTTCACCTCTACTAGAAGTACAAGTAATTTAAATTTGTGGTGGTAGTGGTGATAGATTGTTAATAAGTTAATTGCACATATTAGACTATTACTTGGAGTAATTAAAAGCTCACCTTTACAAGGTTATGTAACAGAGCACAGTAAAAAGGATCACAGCAATCAATGATGATCACGGTTTTGTTATTTTGGTTCATTTTATTTTAACATGTCTCTGAGTGTCCCAGAGCATACTAATCTGGAAGAATATGTATAAATATCCATTCTTTGCCTAATAAATTTATAGATTTTTCATTTTATTAGGCTTATGCTTGATTCCTCAGCTGAGATTTTGTTGTTATTGTTGTTCTATTCTTATTTCACATAGTGAATGTGCACAATTTTAATTTTTCTGTTTACAGGGTGGACATAAAGTTCACATGCAATTTAAAATAGTTTAGCATAGTAAATTGCACATGAATTTTATGTCCACACTGTATTTTCTGTATATTACAGGTGGCAAGATATATTAAATGTGTTTGAAGTAAAAAAAAAAAAAAAGGTTTATTGTACTTTTGAAAAAAAGTAAGGAGGGCTGGGCACAGTGTCCTACGCCTATAATCTTAGCACTCTGGGAGGCCAAAGTGGATGGACTGCTTGAGATCAGTAGTTAGAGACTAACCTAAGCAAGAGTGAGCCCCCATCTCTAAAAATAACAGGGCATTGTGGCAGCAGCCTGTAGTCCCCGCTAATATATGGGAGGTTGAGGTAGGAGGATCTCTAGAGCTCAAGAGTTTGAGGTTGCTGTGAGCTATGATGCCACAACACTCTACCGAGGGTGACAAAATGAGACTCTGTCCCCAAAGATAAATAAATAAATACATAAATTTTAAAAAAGAGAGAAAATTAAGCAGGGATGTTTTCAGTGCAATATTCTCAAAGCTTTATAAATACTAACAACCTACACATGAAGAGAAAATATATGTAATTCCCTAAATTATTTCATCATCTACACACCTTTTCTTCTATGGAGCATATCTAGAAACCAAGATTTAGGTTTCTTAAGATTAGATTTGAAAAATTCTATTATACTGTTCATTCTTTAGAATCTTAGATAAATGGTACATGACTTTTTCCTGCTATTTCTTAGCTATATAGTCCTGAGTAAGTCCTTTAAATTTTCTGAGCTTTAATCTTTTCATATGTAGTTAGAGAAAAATCATATCTACCTCGTGTGTTTGCAAGATTTAAAAAAAGTGATATTTGTGAACTGCTTAGCACAAGATTTGGCACATAGGGAAAAACAGTACATTAATAATGATCATTATTTTTTACTTTTCAAATATAAAAATTAAATGTAATGCCTGCTTAAACAAACAAATGACAATATGAATCAGTGTAGGTTGTATGTTTTTTCCTTAGGTGTGGTGACGTAGAGCTAGGAAACATTCTGACTAGTCATCTTTAACATTAAATCTATTTAGTTTATAATAAGTACTTCTAAGAATTTGCTACATGTTTCTTAAAAAATAAAAAAAGCACAATAATTAAATAAGTTGAGAACTCGGTACTGCTAGACTCTTTTTATTAGAGAACTCTGAGAAGTTGCATTATTCTTTTCTCTCTCTGAAATAGCAATGGATTGTGTGAAACTTTTAAATGAAATGAAAAATACGAGCATAAAAATTATCTAAGTTTTCAGGCCCCAAAGTCAATATATAGATTGATCCCCTCTGAAATTCTAGTAATGAGGCTTTTATAATTTAAATTCTGTCTCCTAGTCACAAAAAAAGTGTCAGCAAATGTCCTTGGTTTTGCTAATGAGTTTTTCAGCTTTGTGAGAGTAACTATTTTTATGAAAAATAGCAAAATTACTACATTTCAAGAGAAGGAACAGAAAATTAAGGGAAAACTTTACCTTACTTGTAAATAGTCAAAGTTTGTACCCTGAGGCATTGATAGGATTTCTTTTTAGTAAGTATATATGTATTACAAATTTTAAAGATGACTTTTATGTGAAGAAATATCTATAACAAAGATTGCAAAGCTAGATGGAAAGTACAACCCTCTGACCTCTGAGCAGGGCTAAAAATATATATCACGCTCCATCTCTTTTTGGAAAATTGTTGTATGTGTTAGTGTTCTTCACCAGTCTGGGCGATAATTTACACCAATCAATGAAAAAGCCTGAAAGTCTCGGAGTATTAACTGGTATAACCGTTTACAAACACATTTTTTAAGTAAAATTTGCCATTTTCATGGTCTATTTTTAGATTTTTTAATTTGTTATTTGATCAGTTTGTGCTTTCTATTTCTTATAGTATTGCAGTAGACTACATATATAAAATTACACTTTGACAAATTCATCATTTTTCATATGAAAAATGACATAATTACAATTAGGAATCCAGACAATTTATACCCATGTTTGAAACTGTAATTTCATCTGTAAATTTAATATCTAACCCTCTCAACGAGATAAGCATTTTTTTCTCTTGCCCCTATTGCTTAATTTGTGTTTAAGTATAATAATTTAGTGCACATTATAACTTTGAGGTTATAGCACAAATTTACTTTTCATGACAGAAACACCTTTCCTTTTTCAGTGATCCCATGGAGGTAGACCATGAACCATAATGTGCCTTGTCTCATGACCTTATTTGACTTCTCTGATTCACACAGTAGAATGAATAGTTCTCAACTGAAAAGCCAAAAAGCATGCCATCAGTAGCGCACTCGGCATCTGGGTAAGCACACAAATAGCTGATTGTGGAGGGTGTCACTGCCATTTCTCAAGCCCCACTGAGTCCAGTAATATGTATTGACCAAGGATAATGTGTTTTCTCTCTGTGGACCACATTTTCTGCAGAGTTTTTATTGCTCTAGTGTCAAAGAGATAAAATAGATTTTGATCCCGTATTATGTAGCTGCCAGAGGCCTCTGATCAGTAAGTGGCATAAATATTAATTATATTCTAAGCGACCTGTAATGATCACTTAACTGGTTTTCTCCAGCATTTTGACATGGTCACCTTTCCTACTAAGTCTGAGGAGCAGAAAGAATCAGAACACATTAAATAACCCTGTTAACCTGATGGGATTCTCTGGGAACATGAATGTCGTTGATGATTCTGGGGGAACATTAATACATTTTTCATGTTTATTTTAATTTTTTTAAAGGCTGCTAATTGGAGTTCAAAAAAGAAAGAAAGAAAACTAAGAAGGAAACTAGATCTCTTATAAGGTTGATTTCTTAAAAATAAATAAAATTATATTTATAAGTAATGGCATTGCATATTCCAGGCTATCTTATGCTTTTTGCAGAAACTTTGTTAAAAAACAAATTTTGGGGGCAAAAAGTGTGATGTGATAATCTCTGCTTTTATGTATCCGTTTCCTTATGAAAATTATAGCACTCATGTGATGCCTCCTTTCCTTGTATTTGCCCTTTGCTTACTCATCATCAAATGTTTTTAACTTTATTTTTCTCAAACAATGTAAATGAGCAGCCACCATTGGCATTGATGCCACTCCAACTTAAAACACCCTCGGAGACTCTGGCATGGAAGAACGAGTTTAAAATACCTGTTATTCTAATTCAATATCTCTGCATACCTTTTACTGATATTAAATTATCTCTATTCTTCTATAATCTATATTATACTCATTTATATATACCAGTACAATCACACTTTATTTACTTTAAAGCAGAAAGAGGCAAACTGGAGCTATTTCTCAGCATTTTTATTTTTTGTATGTTTTTCATAATGGTCATAGAACACTTGAGTCATATGACACTATATTCCAGGTAACTGAGCTAAAACGTTTACCTGTATTAGCCTTAAAAAGAGTGTTCATGTGTTGAGAGGAGTAAACATTAAAACTCACAGACCAAATCTGGGTCAAATTCCGTGTCACAACAGCCCTATGAAATAGGTTCTACTCTTATTCCCATTTTAAAACAAAAGCACAGAGGGCTTGAGTAACCAGCCCAAGATACCCTGTTCCATCTGAGACTCTACTTCCGGTAATCTGGATGTACAGAATTTGCTTTTCGTACTGCACTAACTATACTTCCTTTCTACAAAGAGACAAAGCTCCTCCTTTACAATTTTTTCCTGCCATTGCGTAAGATAGAGGCCACATAATGAATTAGAGATTTTCCCAGTTGACTCACCTTTAGATTGTCCCCAGTTTTTCAACATTGTAAATTGCACCATGACAAACATTTGCATATACTTTTGTATTGTCTTCAATGCAACATTATTAGATTTGTAAAATGATTTTCTAGCAACTAAATGCCAGGTTTAGAGCAGTCACATTTAAAATTGTCATCAGTACTCAAAACTTCCCTACACTTAAAAAAATTCCAAACACATGACTTTAATTTTTCTTGTTCAGATGCATCAAGATCTTTTTGAAAACTTAATTACCCAGCATTAACTGTTTTGACTAGCTTACGTGACTAGCAAATTTGATAAGCATGCCATGTACATCTCTTTTTAAGACTTTGACAATTATGGTGTACCAGATGAGAAAGATAGGATTAGTAATGTGACTCTGGAATATGAATACAGAGATCCTTTTGCCCCCGCTTATTCATTCAATTAATACATGATTATTGATCATTGAATAAACTGAATAAATGTATTACTACTTCACTGTATGCCAGATATCAAGCCTAAACATAATCACTGCTGGTAACAAATTTATGAAACGCATGTCATTATCCCCGTTCCATAGATTAGAAAATCAGGGATCTGAAAGGCAGATGTGATGATAGCCAAATGTCTAGAATTTGCAAGAGTTGAAGTATAAATTCATATGTCTCTTGTTTGAAAACTTCACTTTTATCCTAAGCATTATCTCTAATTTCTTAATTAAGTCTTATGACAGCAAAAAACAGATTCATTCAAATTATCTTCAAAAAAACTCCAAGAGTTAGTGTTTAAAATATAAAGAAGTGACTGCAAACAACAGCAACATATGTAGGACTCAAGAGAACATAGAACTATGGCCTCGGAAACGGATTATTCAGAGATGAATGAAGTTCTGTGCTGGTAATATCTCACGTATCAGTAGATGATGTTTATTGATTTTCTTTTACTTTTACAAAGTTTCTCTATTACCTTTACAAGCTTTTAGCTCTTGCTTCCACTTCTGCACATGGAAATCTTCCAGGGTGTGTTTTAACTTATTTTCCCATTACCAATTATGCATTTTAGCAACACCATAAAGTGTAGATAGAACGAAGAATAAGGTATGATTCATGGGGAAGAATATTTTCTTTGTAGCTGTTAGATGTTCCATAGTTCATCAAATTCCTTATGGCATTTACTACCTTTTTTCACTCATATTTTCTCTCCTCTTTCCTAGAATATGCATGCTCTTTTGCTCCTATGGCAAAATTTTATCTAGTCAATGACGAACTTAAATATTGCTTTGTCCAGAAATCTTACCCTAAACCATCTATAAGCCACACTCCCCAGGAACCAAATGGTGTTTGTATACACATATGTGTGTGTAGTGTGTGTATACATATACACACCAGCGGTACCAAACAATATATACACATTTTAGCGATGTTAGCTATGTATTGCTTTTCAAAATTGAATTGAATTACCCTAGCCATGTGTAGTATGACATTCGCTCAAAGGCGTTAATCAAATGAATGTTAAGGTCACCATGAAGAGGCAGAGCAGTCAAAGAAAATGGTGGACACACTGATGTTAGCAGAGCACAAGAACATTTTTAAGGGGTATTTAAAATTCGAGAATGTTGTGGCAGTACAATGACAATGGAGGCGTGACATGCAGCCCAACTCCCAAATGCCTGACAATTGCATGCGTTCATGGGAAGTTTGAGAGGCATAGCACTGGGTGTGATGTACACAAGGGAAGATCCGGGAGGCCTCGCACAGCAACAAGTCCCACGTCTGGACACTGAAGGTCACCTAACCACTTTGTAATTGCAGAATTCAGTAACCTGTATTCATCTTTTGTTATTGGTATATATTGAGAACTAAAATTTGTTTTTTTCTGGTTTTTTTTTTTTTTTTTTTTTTTTTTTGTAGAGACAGAGTTTCACTTTGTGGCCCTCAGTAGAGTGCTGTGATGTCACAGCTCACAGCAACTTCTAGCTCTTGGGCTTAGGCAATTCTCTTGCCTCAGCCTCCCAAGTAGCTGGGACTACAGGTGTAGAGAACTACAATTTGAGTAGTTTTTTTTTTTCCTTTTTAAAATGTGTATACATTCTTTGGCACCTTTTCAGTGTGTGTGTGTGGGGGGGTGTATTGACCATTGTATTTTTCTTCTGTTATCACACAGTGCACAGTATGCAAATACTCATTACCATTATAGTATTTATATAGCCATTATTACATGGGTTTGCCTATCAGGGAGTCTTCTACACTGGGCTGTGATACCCTAAATCACAGGAATCCTAACTTTTCCACTTTATATTTCCTACATTTCACACACTAATTAGAACCTAATATAGTACTCAGTAAGTATCAGTTCAATGAATGATCAAACTATGTTATAGTTTTTCTACTTGCTCCCAAGGAAGGTTTTTTGTGGCCTGTAGGAAATCTTATATTAATTTGATAATCTAGTAACATTGTGATATTTAACTAGACCTTGAATTATTAGATAAGTGCATTTGCACATTTATTGGAATTCTTTGTATCTCATCATCATTTATTTATAAAATAAGTGTAAGTCACATTCTGCCTTTTCTTGCTAATTCCTTTTGTTGTGTTTTCAGTAGTTTTCAGCCTCTCATTCAATTTCTTTCCCTACTACCAAAAAAAGAAAAGTAACTATAAATTGATGTATTTTTCAAAATGGATGTATAATCCAGTTATTTTAGCAAACTTTTTTTCAATTTTTAATTTAAAACTTCTTTCTTTTTGTTATATTATTTTTCATTTCTGGCTAACATTTTTCCCTATTAGCCATCATTTTAAATCAGCTTTAAAACACATGTATATATTTTCAAGAACCAAAATTAGCACTTGACCTTGAGCTCTCCTAATTCCTGGAACAGAAACTATGTGTCTATTTTTTTTGTTTTTTGAAGTATGCAGCTGGTTTAAAGACAGGTAGAAAAAATTGGCAATTATTCATTCCTAAAAATTTAATACAAAAAAACAAAAGTACCTGACTTCAGGAGAAATCTTTTTATCCCCCCCTGAGGCTACTTTGACTTCCCTTAGTGAAATTACCAAAGTATCTTTCCCTTAAACATAGCCATCCTCAGAAAAGAATGTTTAGTTCTTGAATAATAATAAAGAGCTATATAATTCAAATTAAAAGGGAACAGACATTGTAGGCTCAAGTAACATTAAATATATAGTCAAATACTTCAGTCTAATTTTAAAAATATTTTTAATTTGTGATATACTTGATTTTAATACAAATTAAGATAGCAATAGTAAGAATAAATGATGTAATATTTTCTTAATGGAAAGAATATGTCTTCCTTTTTGTCATAGTTCTGAAACTTTAATGTAAACACTGGGGCACGCATCTTATCTGGTATTTAGAACTAATTGTTTCCCTGAGTCACCTCAGATGCCTTAAGAATATAAAAGTTCCTGTACTATTTTAGAGACTTTTTTCCAAAAGGGTCTGGAATAGATACCTGTAAGTAGCTTTAATAAGTATTCCAGGTTTTCTAACTCAGATGGAGTACAAATTCATGTTCAAAACTAGTGTTCCTTCTACATGTATGAGTTTATAAATAACTAGTACATCAATTATAATATTCAAAAGGCAGAGAGGTTGCTGATGTGGACAGGAGTTTGCTCAGTCGTGAGGTATAACCTACATCACTGTCAAAGCAATGTTATCAATTCTGGTTTCTATTGTACACACAGACAGTTCATGCATAATTATTCTAATCATATATATATTTATATCCATGTGTATTATAAAATATTTGTCTATGTGTAAAAACCTCTATATGGGTATATGCATACAGAAATCATGATATGGATGCACACTTTTGTGTGTACCATTAAATTACATCTGGATATCTGGAGGTATATTTTAAAAATTATGTTTGTTTGGTGATAATTTTTTAATTTGCATAAGTTGTATTGTATATAGATTGTTCTCTATACAATTCACAGTTAATGGTGTTCTGTGAAGCCCTACTACAATCCGTTAGCTACTACATAGATACCCCAAGAACACAGACACACACTGTGCTTATCACTTATTGATGAAAACCTACATTATGTCCAACTCTTTGTCCCTCACAAACAATGAACTGATGAGTCATCTTAACAATCTACGCTGGTTTCTCCTCGGTAAATACCTGAGGACAGAATTGGTGGTATGTATGGCATTCGGATCTGTAATTTTATGAAATAGAGTTATATTTCTCTTCAAAATATTTTTAGGTGTTTATATTTCTAGAGTAGTTTTTATATACCTCCTTCAGCACTTAATGCTATTCTACATTCTAATTTGTTGCTCATTTGATGTTGTAGAATGATTGCTTGATGCTACTTTAGTTCATATTTCTCTGAAAACTTATGATTTAGTAACGCCATACTAATATATGAAGCTCCCAGGTATATAATTAACTCTGAACTATTTTATTTATTCAATGAATTGTGAGTCATAAAGAATAAATGACTGTTAATATGATTCCATATATAAGGTGAGTCTTTTAGAATTTGCTATTATTTTTCAAAAATTGCTCAGCTCTTTATTGACCTTTATTACTTGATACAAATTTTTGAATCAGCTTGCCTAGTTTATCCTAAAATCTTGCTAGAATTTTGACATTAAATTACATCTATTGATTGTTTTAAGATATTTGACACATGTATAGTGTTTAATCATCCTAGAGCAATGTCAATGTCTGTCTTCTCTTGTATTAAACTATTCTCCATAAACTACGATGGCGTTTTGGAACATTTCCATCAGAGCCCAATGTTAATATTTACATACACTTTAATATTATAATTTCAAATATTATATTTTCCTCTTACATTTTCAGGTTGGTTATTTTTGGTATAAAACACATTGGACTTCTGAATATTGAACTTTTATTAATCAAAATTGATGACCTCTGTTATTAATCTAAAAGTTGATTTATTGATCCTTTGAGTTTTTCAAAATATTTAGAATGTCTCCACAATTATAATTTTGATTTTCATTCCCAAAAATGTTACTGCTTACATTATTATTTTAGACATTTGATAAGCACATGTATTGTATTTTTGAATATAGTAGTGACAATGAACATCCTTATCCTATTCCAAACATTAAAATCAATGTTTATAAAATTGTTCCATTGTGTAGTATCATTGCAGTATCGTTTTGGTAGGTTATCTCTATCAGATTATCGACCTGATAAAAGGAATTTCTGCTCTATTTTTTGTTTCATTCTAATCATAGCCATTGACTAGTTTCTTAGTTTTTCTTCATCATGAAATCTGAATAATTTAACTTGCATTGTTGTTCTTTTTCCATTGGTGTTACCTACATCCCTGTTTTTCCAGCCACTCTTGTTTTTCGCTGAAGCTCCTTACCGCCTGACTTCATGTAAATTAAGACTTAGGCACTTCTGTCTCCCAAGTGATTTCATCAATTTATTGTTGTTGTTACTGGTGTTTTTATGGAGTAAAGGTAGAGTGTTTCCTGTAAAGACACCTCAACCTCATTCTCCTTTTCTATTTCTGTGTTGATTCTAGAAATGAATCAAGAAGTCCTGCCAAATTCAACATCTTTTCCTAAACTGCAGTAATATTTACAGATGAAATTTCAAAAAACTGAAATATCTCTTTAAATAGAAAAAGAAAAGAATAAACATGATCGTGAATGCCTGGGTTCTGAACAGATCCTTGGCCATGAACAGGAACAAATCACAGCTCTGCATATTTTCTCAGATATTTTAGAGTTTTTCACCTAGTGCATTAAAAAATGTGCTATCTGGAAATTTTTCTGTGGAAAATGTTTTTTTGGCATCAAAGATATAAAGACATTTGCCTTGCTCAAATACTTTAAGGTAGGAGCATAATTGTCACTGATACCAGACTTCCAGGCTCTTGGTCTCGGCTGTTCGAAGATGAAGTGATGGACCACAGGATCAGCAGTAGGTTAGGTTTTCTTTAACAGTACAAGTGTTACAGCTTTCACAAAGAATCAAACCTCCTTGCAGAGCAGTATCAGCAGTAAGATGGGTTTTATAATACAAGTGTTACAGCTCTCACCAAGAACCAAACCTCCTTGCTCTCCTGCTCTCTCTTGGAGGTCTGTGTTTGGGCTCTCTGCTTAGGGGCTTATATAGTAGCAGTTGTCCAATGAGCTTTCAGGTCTTGAAAACAGACCAATCAGGAGCAGATTATGGAAACAGACCAATCAGGGATGCACTGGAGGAATTGACTTGCCAGAAGTCCATGTGAGGAGACAGCACAGCCTGATGCTAGTGTCTTCCCCCCATTGTGTCTGACTGAATTCCTCCATTGGCTGCAACAGCAACAGGTCCAGGGACAAGATGGCTGGTCTCAGTGCCACTTTGTCTGGTATCAATTCATCTATTTCTTTATTAATCTTTATTATAAATTCTGAAACAATTCACTTTTGAGTATCTTTCTTACTTGTGTCTGTCCAAGATCTCCAAATTCTTCATCATATTTGTCCACAGCAAGATTTCCCCACATTTACAATGGAATAATCCTGTAGTTTAAGAATTGTGAGTTATTTGGGATGTCTTTATTCTTCTCTGACAGTTATCTAATGTGAAACATCTATACCTTTATTTTGCAATTAAGAAGGCTATCATTGCATTTATTGTCCTTTGTTGAAAAAGATGTGCTGGGAGCTTATGTTCATAGAGATTAACCAAAATTCAATAATGCTGCTCAGTACACACTTACATCAAAGACCTTCTAATAATTTCTATTACTAAAGATGATATCCACACAGAATTTAAACATTAAATACGTGGTACAGGTCATTTTTTTTTACATCTTTATATGTTTTAAATTACAATTACACATAAGCTCTTAACAAGTATTAGTTCAGTTCCCTTTAAATGAATGAAGCCAAAGCACATGTTACAAGGCAGTGAAGTTGACTTGGGATGTGGTGGATACAATTTTTGTAACGAAAAGACAAGGCAGAGATAAAACAATACTAACTTACTCTTTAATATATTCAAAATAAACCCATTCTATACTTCCAATTTGCATGGATAATATATTTAATCCTTTATAAAAAGAAAATAATATTAACCTAATTATCAGTCTCAAATTTATTATAATAAAAATGTTACAAATTCATCTCATGCTTTATAGATTCTGAACATTCATGTAATTATTTGCAATGTCTGCCATTTTTTTCTCAGTTCAATCATATTCTACTTACCACATAAAATGAAAATCCAATATGCCTATGATTAGGTGTATTTAGTCTTCCCAAAGAAAAACAACATGTATTCATTAAAGTAAATACATTTGGGATTACTTTATATGGGAGAAATAATTATCAAAACATGCTGACAAGTACTTAAAGATGATAACCAAAAAAAACATGGAATAGTCAGGTGTTAAATGGATATTTTTTTGCAAAGACAGATTTCATTATTTATTAGTGTAATAAACTTTCAAGTATATATGATCTTTTTTTAGTGGTTATCTGCTTTTTTATTAATTATAGGCTTTTAAAAAAATATTTATTGAATTGATGACCTGAGGTATTTTCTGTTGACTTTCTGCCTCCCCTCCCACCCACACCCTACCCCCAGAATATAGCTGAATGGCCATTTCTAACTCTTTTGCTGGTTACCTTGTTCAATGAACAGCAAAGTTGAATGCTATGATTGGATTTTCTCATCGGTGACCCCAGAGTCTTGATCTTTGTGCCAATGTTCAAACAGATTCCCTTTCTCAAATTGCTGGTAACTCTTTAAAAACCATACCACATCTGAAGTTGCTTCATGTTTCTCTGAATCGTGAGTTTGCTGTGGAGTTTGGAGTGTCTGTTTTGCCCCCATAGTTTCCTTCTGTCACTGTTTCTTCTCTTGGGATGAAGAAACGTGTCTTCCAGATCATGTTACTCATTTCTTCAGTTACTCATTTCTTCAGCTTTGTATTCAGTCCATCTATGGCTTAGATTCCATTCCATTCAGGTGAGAGTCTATTTGCTTCTATTCAAATTTGAAAGACGTGCCTGCTATCTGGATCATCCATGTAGTTTCTTTCCCAAAGTTTCCAGTTACCTTTACCTTTCTGTTAATGTATACTGTGCCCACTGTCCTTTTCTAAAGTCCGCGCTGTTTTTTGTTTTAGAGACGCAAGAACTTCTCATACATTTCTGAGGAGTTTTCAAATTGTTAAGTTCTTTTCTGTTCTTTGAATTATTAATTTCCTTGGGTGTCAACTTTTCATTTGATCTTCGGCTCTTTCGGTTATTCTACATGCTCTCTGCAACTGCTAGGGGTTTTTAGCAGCCTATTAGTATTAGCAGATGAGGCAGTGGCAAGACCGGCAGGCTGTGCAAACGCAAGCAGAGATTTTCGGTGGCTTTGGTCTAGAGTGGGTGAGCTAGAGTAGGTCAGCCATTCTTCCGGGGGTCCCCAGGTGCCAAGAAGTTAGTTGCTCTAAACATGTACCTGCAGGCAGATGTTGAGTATCACCGAGGCCACCATGTAAAAGTAGGGGAAGTTGCTCCACAGTCGCCAGGCCAGGCTGAAGAAGGTGAGAAGCGTGTGCGTCTGCCCCTTGCAGAAGGCTCTGTAGGAGCCTGGGATTCCTGATGGGCGCGAAAGCAGCATCACCAGGGTATGCAAAGCCATCACTGCCACGGGCCTTCTGTTGCCTCCCATAACAGTGCTCTGAGCCCTCCAGCAGGCTCTGCCGACTCACCAACCGTGGAACAGAGGGGACAGACCCCAGGCAGGAAGCTGGCTGGGGACCGCAGATCTCAGCTGCGCTGTGAGGCAAATGCCCTCCTTCCCAGGAAGTGCTCTCTATATATGATAATTTAAAGAAAATAAGCATTACTTCAGGCGTGCATATCAGGTTATAGAATGTTTAGAGGATTTAAAGTGACATCTTAGGTTTGAATGATTTAGGCTTTCAGTCTCCATCCACATGGCCATTGAATTAAGGATACTGTTTCTTTAGTGCTTAATATGCCATTTATTAATAAAACATATGCAGGCACACACACGGGCACATCAGTTTAATACTTAATATGAGGTGTCTACATCTGCTATTATCTGTGTCCTAATATTAATAAAACTTTTATAAAATTAAAATTATCTTAAAATGTTTCAGTAAGCATCAGAATACAACAAAATCACTCTGCCTTTATTTGAGTTGCAAGTGAGTATTCAATGAAAAATAGCAGCAGTGGTTTGGAAAGAAACTTCTATTAGTCCTTATAAACAATATATTGGTTCATATCAAGTTACTTATAAACAGGCTTAGAGTCGGCTTTCATTTAGAATTATAACATCATGTCTAGAAGGAAAAGTTTCTAAGTAAATTAGTAAATACTATTTTTAGGGTATTGAATATTTTTAACACTGAATAATTTAGTCAATATGGGATGATTAGGTCTTAGCTAATATTTTAAATACAACATTTAAATTGCTATGCACAAGAAATGACTGAATACGTGGCTACATGAAGGTGTATATAAAAATCTTAATAATATAATTTCCTTTATATAGATATAATTTTATCTGCCAGTAAACTTTGACCTTTTATTTAAAGTCACTATGGTAAGACATGGTACGAGAGAGTCATCTAATATATTTCCATAGTGATAAATCCAGTGAATGATGATACTTGTAATTCATGGAAGCACTTTCATCAATGCTATAATAGAATGTAATTATAATTATCTTTCACATTAACCGTTGTATCTTTGGTCCCTGGATATCACTTCATAAGAGCTCTCCTCTTTTACCAAGTCACTGACAGAAATATATTAGTAATATATGACTAAAGACAAGGCAGTGGAACTTGAATTGATTAATCTCAAGGAAGATCATAAGAAAGACATATAAACCAGGTACCATGTGTAGGTTACAAATTCCTGGTGGGTAGATAAAAATTTTGTACATAAGGATATATTAGGATATCAAAATAAGTTTAATTCACTGAACACATTCAGGGAAATTTAAAAAACTAATGCACACCAAATACATTTGAGGCACTTGAAGATGGCAAGTGTCAGAACTATGAAACATTAGATAAATATCTAATCCCTAACATAGTGTAGGTGTAGAGCTACAGGTAGAGTGAGAGAGTGAGAGCAAGAGAGAGAAAGGAAGAGACGAAGTTGGAGAGACAATAAGAACAATAACACGATAGTCTCAACACTTAAAAATCTATTTTTACAAGTTATTTATGTAATTATGTTTAGTTTTCTTATATATAAAATTACAAAAGTAGTTAAAAGCTATGTGGGTGTAATAACTATTGAAATAACCTATGCGAAGTTTTTAGAACAGTCTCGCAGTCTTTTCCTAAAAGGGCAGATAGGAGAGACATATTCTTCTTAACATGTAAAAATTTTGTTAAATAAGGGTACTAAAAATCAAGCTTGTCAGGATTAGATTAATTTACCAAACAGGTAAATTAGTGGAGGAGTGATGAGATTGGGGGATTTCCTCTGGCCAGAGCTCAAAGCACATATAAACCATGGAATGCAGGGTGTTCAGAAATTTTTCATAGATTCAGGGGGACTGTTATTAAAGAACCTGAGTTATTTCAAGAGAGAAATCCCAGCACAGTGACTGAGTCACTAGCTCTAAAGTCTAAAGTGCTTGCTCGTTCTTGAATTTCAAATGAATATTATCACATACTAGGAATATGACTAGCTTTAGTATATACTCTGTCCATTGTTTTTTATAAATAATCAAGCCAGTCTATATTATGACTAGCAATATATGAAAGACAGTACAATGTCTTTACCAACAGTTGGTTCTTTAAGTTATTTTAGTTTCTGACCAAGATGATGAATTACAGTTACAGTAACTGCAATTGCAGTTTTGTCTCTCAGATACCCTTTAAGAAAAATGTCACACAAGGAATTTAGTTGGTTGACAACGACCTGCGAGTACATATTATCTCTGGTACTTCCTTTCAGGGTTCAGGCAACGACTGAGCAGAGCATCACTATTAAGTGGCCATTACTGGCCATGCAGAATTTCTCTATGGGCGGCATTAGCCCTACAGCTCCACTTTGGGCTGACTTCAAATATACTCCATGTTTCGTTGCAGTCTGAGGTTTTTCCTACCCAGTCCTCCAGTTGCCACCTTTCACAGACCTACATTGCAACAGAGGGATTTTACTGCTTACTTTTGCCTTTTCTCTCCTTGATCATTCAGAGTCATTACTCCGTTAAATCTCACTGATCTACTTCCTAATCAACACAGCCCTGACATTTCAACATGGCTATGATATTAATTTCCCTGCTGAATAAAATAGATAACCTCATTATATATCTATCTGCTAATTTAATATTTTCTTTTGTAGTATGTCAGTTCATAGTTTGGTTGACCTTTCCACTGCTATATTTCTCTTTTCTTATGGAGAAGTTCTGTTTATAATCTAGGTGAGTCATACATCTATTTAAATGAATTACAAACATTTTATCCTGTGAAATACTGATTCATAATTTACATGTTTTTAAAGAATGAGTTTAAATTCATAATTTTAAAGAATATTTTTAAATTCATAATTTACATGTTTTTACGAATTTCTTAATTTTGCTCTTTTTTAATAGTAAATGGGTCTTTTTATGGTCTTTTCTTTTTTAACTATACTTAGGTAATACAGTATCTTGCTATTCCATTTTCTTTGAATTGCCATATAAGTTCACTACACTAACAAAATGAAGAAGAAGAAAAAAAATGTGACCAATGCATTAGACACCAAAGCATTAGGCAGAAATTCAGCACCATTCATAAGGACAAAACTTTTAGCAAACTGTAGGTAGAAGAGACCTAACTTAAACAGACACATGACTACCAAAAACCTTCAATGGAGAGTCTGTAAGAGTGAGAACTCCATGTTTCTATCCAAACTCTAGAATAAAAAAAGGGATGCCTACTATTAATGGCTCTAATAAACACTGAAGTAATAATCCTAGATAATATCATGAGGAGAAAATAAAATGTATGATGTTTGAAGAAAAAGGAATAAAACCACCATGATTTGCAGACTTCAAAATTGTATATATGGGATACCTTATTTTCCATTCTTGAGATACTTTACTAAGAAGAATGTGTACGCAGTACTATTATGAAACCAGTATATAAACATTTACTACACTCATAGATAAAACACAAATATAGTCTATCAAGGAGGAGAGTTGAGGAGGGAGAGGCAAGGAGAGGTGTGAAATTGGTGGGAGGTGGGGGGCATTTGGTGGGATCTAGTCTAATGTGCACAATGCAGGGGTATATTTCAAAATAACTACGAATAAATTTTAAATGCCTTACTATGAAAAAATCAGTAAGTGAGGTGATAGTTATGTTAATCAGTTAGATGTAAGTATTCCACATTGTATATCAAATCATTATATCCCTAAATGTATATAGCTTTAATTTTCGTTAAAAATTAATAAAATAAAAAATTGTGTATATATATATATATATATGTTCTAAAATAAATAAGTAATTTCTTACAATAAAATACTGGTATTTGCTGTTTCATTTTTTGTGAATATTTACATGAAAATGAAGCCAAAGCCCTTCAACAGAGACGTAGCATCTGCTGGATCTGCATGTGGAGAAAACTCTCCGGGGCAGAATCAATAGCAGCCACAGGACCTCCTCAGCCAGCCTCCTTGCCCCATCACATTCTGGGACTGTGGATAGTGACCTAGCACAAAGGAATGTGAGCTGAGTAAGAGACAAGATCCATGGACTGTCGGATATTAAGTCTGTGATTAGGGGGAAGCACCAACTCTCCTCTGACAGGACCAGGGATAGGACTCCAGTAGCAAGACCATGTGTCAGAACCTCAGCTCCATCCCCTTGCTGCCTCTTCCTGATGCGTTCATGTGTCCAGGGTTCTACCCTTGCATTACAACGTACTGCTGTTTTGACTTAATATATACCTCCCTTACAGGTAGCTATCTGAACAAGCTAGTGGTAGGGTTCACCACATTTGCCCCTATGGCTGTGAAAGTACCAGCCTCTACCCTGGGGCCAGTTCCTGAGGTTGATCAAAACATATTGCCTTAAGTACTGGATGGACCATACCAGTTTTTTTTTATAGAGTTTTGCAGAATAGGGTACAGTTGACTATTCCTCTAGAAGGCTGGCTTTCAGAGGTTCATGTAGCATAAATTAACTCTTAAATTTCTGTATCATCAGTGAAAAAAAGCTCATTATTAAAGTTTACATTTCTTTGAAAAAATATTTTATATATAAGGAAAATGCAGTAGAAACTATGAATCTATGATCATATCAGTAGGATTAATAAATGAACAAAAACATTGTTAGAGATAATGTAAATATATAAAAATTAATATTACCTTATACATTAACAACAAATATTCAGAATATAATATGTGGTACTAAGCATTATACCATTATGGTTTAATATGTAAAAATATTATATAATTAATATCATACCTGGATAATGAAAAATATGCAGTAAGTTCACTTTGAAAATGTCTAAACTTTACTAATGTGACAAATTTAAAAATACTTTCATGGTGAGACAAAACACACTGACACTTGGATAGATGAAAATCAGAACACTTTGTTATTAACAGCTCCAAGGGGAACAGGCCACCAGGCTGAGCAGGGTGGTGCAAGCTTGGGACAAGATAACCATAAGCTGGGGTTGCAGAAGGCAGTTTTGGTTTGGCAAGTTAGGTGGAGTCAGCTACTGTGTTTCCTTGAAAATAAGACACTGTCTTATATTTATTTTTTCTCAAGAAGACACACTAGGGCTTATTTTCAGGGTATGTCTTTCTCTCTGCTCAGAAATGCATGGTGTGGCTGTACAGATATGTTGCATAGCCATGCCCAACACTAGGTCATCTTATGGGGCAGGGCTTATATTTAACAAATGCATAGAAATCCTGCTAGGGCTTATTTTGGGGGTAGGTCTTATTTTCAGGGAAACACATAGTTCCCAGTCACATGGCTAATTTAAATAAAGTCATGAGCTCTAGGGCATAACAGCTGTTTCTAGTTCTCTGGTATCTAGCCCCTGGAGCTGTAAGGGAAGAAGCATAGTAACCCTGATTGTGAGAACTATGGAGGGGAATAATGGGCGTGGATTTAGTCAACTTCTTAGGAAGGGGAACTGACCAGACTGCAGGTCTTAAAACTGCATCACGATGGCATTTCAAAGCAAAAAATAAAGAAAACAAAGGCAACTATATTACATGTGTTAAATTACACTGGCTTATTTTTTAAAAGTTAATCCAATCTTACAATTCTGAAAAACTTATTTTGCACATGAAGTAGTATTCTAAATTCAGTTTGCTAGATTGTGCTTAAGATATATTTATATAGTCATGAGAGATAATAGCCTACTTTTCCTTTTCCTATAATATCTTTTTTAGGTTTTAATATCAGGGTTAGAAAATATAATTACTTATTTATTTATTTATTTTATTAGATCATAGTTGTGTACACTGATACTGTCATGGGGTACAGTGTGCTATTTTTATGTATAATTTGCAATGTTCTCATCAAACTGGTTAACATAGCCTTCATGTCACTTTCTTAGTTATTGTGTTAAGACATTTATATTCTTCATTTAGAAAGATTCACATGTACCATTAAAAGATAAACCATAGATGTGATCCCACAAGTCACCTTCCCTCCCCTCACCCTCCCCCCCTCTTCCCTTCCTCTTCCCCTTCCCCTATATTCTTGGGCTATAATTGAGTTATAGCTTTCAGGGTGGGCAAGGGACTTGAAGAGAAAAAAGAGAAAATTCTCTGAAGAAGACAGGTGCATGGCCTACAGATATATGAAAAAATGCTCACATCCTTAATCATTGGAGAAATGCAAATTAAAATGACTTGAGATATAATCTAATACTAGTAAGATTAGCCCATATCACAAAATCCCAAAATCATAGATGCTGGCATGGTTGTGTCTACACTGTTGGTGTGATTGCAAACTAATATGTCCCTTTTGGAAAGATGTTTGGAGAACACTTAGAGAACTAAAAATAGACCTGCCATTTGATCCTATAATTCCTTTATTAGGTATATATCCAGAAGACCAAAAAGCACACTACAACAAAGATACTTGTACTAGAATATTTATTGCAGCCCAATTCATAATTACTAGATCATGGAAGAATCCCAAAGTGCCCATCAACCCATGAATGGATCAATAAATTGTTCATTGGTATATGGTGGTATATGTACACCATGGAATACTATGCAGCCCTAAATAAGGATGGAGACTTTTCCTCCTTCATGTTTACATGGATAGAGCTGAAAAATATTCTTCATAGCAAAGTATCTCAAGAATGGAAGAAAAAGTATCCAATGTACTTAGCCCTACTATTTATTTATTTTTAAGTGTTGGAAAATTTACTGGGAGTTTTTTCTTCTAAACATTTAAAATGTTTAAGTTCTTTTTTTTTCCCTCAAATATTGAGATGAGTTTACCAAGGAAGTCATTTGGAACCAGAGTTTCTTTTGTAGGAAAGTATTCTTTCAATTTATGAGTCAAATTATTGTATATCTTCTTTTTTTATTTATTTCAATGTATTTTATGATTTTAGTCACTCTGTTGATTACATATCATATTTTCTGTGATTTTTGTCTACTTTGCCTTCAACCTACTAAAAGATACAATTTATTTTTACCTTATAATGAACTTTATTTTTTTTTTTTTGAGATAATGTCTGACTCTGTTGCCCAGGTAGAGTCTGGTAGCATCATAGCTCACAGCAACCTCAAACTCTTTAGACTTGAGCAATTCTCTTGCCTCAGCCTCCCCAGTAGCTGGGACTACAGCTGCCTGCCACAAGGCATGGCTAGTTTTTCTAAATTTAGTAGAGATAGGATCTTGCTCAGGCTTGTCTTGAACTCCTGAGGTTAAGCAATCCACCTGCCTCAGCTTCCCAGAGCATGCTAGGATTACAGGTGTGAGACATTGAACACTGTCAGGATGAACATTTTGATTATTTTTCTTTTCGACCGTGCATCTTGGTTTGGCCCTAACTGACTAAGAGTAAACAAGTTTTTAAATACTTACATATGAGAGTGTGTGTGTCTCTGTGTGTGTATACACACACACACATTTCTTTTTCTCTCATCTCTGTCTACTACTTGGGGCCAGATGATATTATGCTTTTCAATCTTTTTGAAGAAACAGAACAAACATTTTGTTTATTTCACATATACTTGTAAAATATATATTTGCCCCATTCACATATATTAATCTTGTTTGAATTCTAGGTGGGGACATCATTCTTTATATAATATTTTATTTCACTTCTGTGATTTTTGAGAAAATTCACTTCTGAATTATTTCAAATTTGATTGTAAAATTTTTATAATAGTAAATAACATGATAATTCCATTACCATTATGTGACTCTAAAGAATTATATGAATTTATTTCTTAATATTGTACTTCTTGCATTTTGGGACTAAAACTCAGTTAGCATCACAATTTTATCCTATTATTGTGTTACTTGTTAGGATTAAATGAAGAGTTTAACTTTATTTTTAACTGAAAATTATTTATTGTATATTAATGGGGTACAATGTAAATTTTTAATCTAGGTGTACATTGTAGAAAGATTAAATCAAGCCACTTAACATATCCATCACCTCAGCAGCTTACATTTCTTGTGGTAAGCTAAAAATATATTCTTTAAAAGCAATTTTAAATTGCACATTTTATTAAGTGTGGTGACTGTGAGTGCCATAGATCACTAAAACTTATTTCTCCAATCTTACTGAAACTTTGTGTCTTTTGAGCAACATTTTCCCTTTCCCACTTTTGCCACTCCCAGCTTCTAATAACTACCTTTCTATTCTCAGTTTTATGAGATAAACTTTTTAGATTCCAGGTACAGGTAGGAGCAAGCATGCAGGTGTTTGTCTTCCTGTGTCTGGCTCATTTTACTCATAATGTCCTCCAGGCCCGTCTGTCTGGTCAGACATGACAGAATGCCCTCTCCCCTTTTTGAGGTTTTATAGTACTCCACTGAGTATACACACATGATATTGGCTTTCATTACTAATATAGAGTATTTGCCATCTGAAGACATCATTGCCTTTTTTAAAGGTCATAACAACGCTCCATGTTAATTATTCCCATTTTGCAAATTAGAAAACCAAGTAAAGAAATGTGTAACAACGAGTTCAATAAACACATTTAGTAAGTGGTCACTAGGAAACGGTATTATCAGGCATTTAAACAAAGCCTGTTGGAACAAAAACCCTTAAGTTTTTCTATCAAACTATATTTAATTGCATAAGTGCTAATGGAATCTTTAATTGATTTTGTTTTGCTGAATTGTCTAAACTAATGGATATGCTTTTAAAGATAGCTCATAGAATTGGGCATTGTACTCTAGGCTTTATCAAATGTACACCCTCACCCAGTAAGTTTGCAAAGGGTAGAGGAAAATTATGCCTGTGTGCATGTGGCTCATTTATGTGCATAGTAAGAGAAGAAGTAGGAGAAACAGAGAGGTCAGTGTTGGCAGTGAAATAAAATCTTTGCCAAAATTTCCTTTATACTGCATCATTTTTTGGGGGGAAGCCACATGGAGATGATTATTTGTCACCCTTATTGATGCTAGCCCTGCTGTGTCACCATAAAGTATATATTTACCTAATATCAGAAACTTCAGTTCCCAAAGTTTGCAATTGTCTGATACAGGGTTAGACCCTGTATGGAGATGAGAAGACCTTGATTTGTATTGTTTTGTAGAATTTCACTACGGAATTAATTCATCAACAGCTCCATTCCATTTTTCTAGTTACTTATCATGCACTTTGATGTGGCTAAGTTTACTATAAACTAAGAATATCTGAATCTGGAGGAAGTTTGGACTTTTTAAAAATTAATTCTTGTATGCACTCCTGACTTTTTATTCACCAAATTTTTCCTCAGATGTCACTCCTAATCTTATTTACTTAAAGCACTTTTTTTACGTTTCCATTATAATTAGAAAAGTCAAATGGCCTTTGATTACCTACAGTTTCCAGTCTAAACCCCTCAGCTTAAAGTTCCCTGATAAACCAACCTGTCACCCATTCAACCTATCATTTATCTATACTAGAGCTCTGATGCTTACTCATGAACAATCTCTGGATCATCTCATAAAAGAAAAAATTATTTTGAAATATTGTCTGAGAAACTTCTATAAACAATTAAGAATTACACTCAATAAATATTTCACTTGTGAAGTCTATACTTCAAAATGCACCAAGCATGGTTTGCCCAATTTTTAAAGAGTATTTGAAGATTATTTACTGGTCTTAAATAATGATGCTGATGATATTGATGCCTTATGCAAGGCCACAGGGACAGCAAGTGACATGATTTGTGTGTGTGTATATATAGATATGTATATCTGTATATAGATATGTATAGATACACACAGTACTATAAAATTTATTAGCTTTCATTAATAATCCATATTTATGTGGTATTTTAAAAAACAGATGAATATGAGAAAAGTGAATAATAATGTTTTAAACGAACATTTTCTGAAACTTCTGTCTTCACTAAGGCATTATGATATTTCAACTTACTTTGGCTGTTTTATTTTCTTTCCAATTGTTATTGTGTGCAACAGTTGTCCAATCAAAAGCAGTGTCTCCATATATTCCAGCCTTTCTCTATTGTAGAAACACAGTAAAACAGCTGACCACATCACTCTATAAATACTAGTTTCAATCAAAGCTTGAGTTAAAACGCTCCCTAGTTCCAAACTAGAAAAGGATTTGAAGATACTCGCAGCTTTTAAATCTTTCTTATTATGTGAAAGGAGATTCTAATTTAGAAGCCAATACCTCTCCTTCAGCTAATATATGGTGCAGCCCTTAGAAGTGCAATTAAGTTGTGTTAGTGGAGAGGTCGCATCAGAAACCATGAGAATTAAACGTTTATAACATTGGATCATAAATGGTTTCTGCATCAACTGATGATCCTCACTTTGTACAATTAGAGTTTCATAGCACAGAAACCATTAATAGAGCAAAAATAAGTGTGAAATGAACAATAGATATGTTTCTTATGGAAGATGTATTAGTTAATACTAATGCAAGCAAATGGAACTTTAAAAGATTAGGGTAAGCTCGATCAACTGCAACAGAGCATAATCCTTCCTGATGCTCCAAGCCATAGAAAAATCCGTTTCTGAAAACAGGGAAATTTTAACAAAGCATGAGGACGACAAAAGGTAAAGTCTATACTTTGTGCTGAGCACCCTTTTCCGGTCTGCATACCGTATTTTATCAGGACTATTTACAAAAGTTCATACGCATCAGAAAAATAAATATATTTTAACTGCATTAATGAGCATGCTGAATGTTGAACATTAAACTAAGAGTAAAATATAGTTTTTTAATGAACTCAGAGAGTCTGTTTAAAGGAGGGAGATAAAATGCATAAATTGTCATGAAACATTAAAATGATAAATGGAAACATGTACAGGACGTTGTAGGAGATAGGCTGAAAGTTATCAAATTAGAAGGAATAAATGAAGAAATGAAGCACTTCAGACAAAGGGTTGTGGACGGGGAAAATGATAAAAGGTTTTCAAAGTAAAGCAGGCACTCAATTCCCACATACTCCTCTGTAGAGTGTCTCACTGAAGGCACAACAGGCTGGAGAAAAGGTGCATCGTTTTGATTTTACAACACAGGGTTGGTGGCTTTCTGTCCCTGGGGACAGTGAATACATAACTCTGAGATTCACTTCCTTATTAGGTAGACTGGAGTCAATCTCTGCAGCTGTCCTTAAGAGAAATTTCACACTGTACCCCATGCTTGCATTAATGTACACAGTTATGCTATAAGAAATAAAAAAAGAGAGAAATTTTAACTTTTTTCTTTTATTTTACTGTATAATTTGTGTAAAATTCCAACTAGACTTGTAGTGACTTTTGTGTTAATTTGCATGCATGTTAATCTTATAATGTTTATTTAATATTAAACTGTTGCTCGTCTCTTTTCTTGATAGGTATGAAGAGGGTTTTTTGTTGAAAGAATTATTTTATTTTACCAATGCTGGATAATCTCCTGTCAAGAGTTTGGCAGATCGTATTACTGCATTGGAAGGAATATTAATAAATTCATTTAAATTACATCATTTTATGCTTCCAACATGCTCATTAAAAGAATACACTAAGTGTCTTAGTCAATTTTAGCTGCTATAACAAGTAAACCATAGATGGGCATCTTGAACAGCAGTCATTTATTTCTCACGATTATAGAGGTTAGAAAGTCCAAGATTAAGGTGCTGGTAGATTTGGTGTCTGCTAAGGGCCTTTTCTACTTAATTTCTGGATGTCAGTCTTCTCACAGCACTTTTACCTGACAAAACTAGAACAAGAGAGCTCTCTGGAGTCTTTTTGAGAAGGACATTCATCTTATTCACTAGGGACCCACCTCACGGCCTCCTTACCTCACAAAGTTATCCCCGTTGGGAGGAGACCAAAATTCAGTTCCTAACACTAGGGTTGTAAATGAATTATAGTTATTAAAAATGTGAGGATTAAACACGATGTTTTGATTTTAAGTTAATTAATTATGATAACCTAAATTATCCATACCTACTTTAAATATGACTCAAAACTTCCAATGTATCAGGATTTTACCGCCCCTAATTTGGGGTGTTGCTAGGACTCTATCAAGGCAAGAATTATTCCTTAGAACTGTAAGAAAAAAGATCTCCGTTTTGCTTTATCAACATGTCATTCTGATGGTATTTTAGGCTGAGATAAGCTGATACACAGAACTAAAAGCACAATTCGCATGGCACAAAGAATAAGAAATTTCAGTCCTGTTAAATAAAAGTTCTGCAAGTCCCAATGTTCCAGCAAATTATGGCTTATGTTAGCAGGAGAAAGCCATGCATAATAAACCCTATTCATCACTGCTACAAATTGAAGAAAAAAGGGGAAAGAAAAATGACAATCTACCTAAATTTGTATCTGTATCCCTAAATCTCTTTATCTGTCGGTGTCCACATTCTTTCTGTTTACATCGACAGCTATCTGTCACATTAATCCTGCAGCAGACAAAGTGTACGTTATTGCCTGATTTTCAGAGGCAACTCGGTAAGCAAGGCTAGGAGAAGAGAGAAATCTCTTAACTCTAACCCTGCCCATCCTCTCCTCACATAGATCCCCCCAAAATTTCTGCGAGAATGTGATACAAGACAGAACTAAAAATTAATTAGACAGAAATCCTGAAACTGTCTTTACTCCTAATTTGAAGTGAAGCAGATGGTTAGGTTAAGCAGGTATTCTGGGGATAAAGACACAAATCTGAAACATACTAATAGCAAAAGCTCCTCATAAAACTTGTGATTCTCTAGAAGGCAAGGAAAACCAGTGCACTAAGCATTTTTTGCGTGTGTGCCTACTGGGAGGATAACTGGAGAGTGAAGGCAAAATTATCATAATCATCCAGAGCTAATTATCTCCTTCAGTAAACAAGAATTTAGCAGAAAGGAAGTTAAATGAGAAAATAGATAAGGAAAAATACTGTAGGGGAATATGAGGGTTTGGGAAATAAAGTACTGTAGTAACTCCGTTCAAGTTCCTTGCCAGCTGGCCACTAATAATGCCATGACCCCCAAACCCTGCTGTACCAAGAGTTTCCTTCCAGGGTCTGTAAAAACAATGCAAATGTCTATGAGCGGGCTTGTGACAGATGCCAAGGAGATAAGGGAAGGGAGTGATGGCAGGACACACTGCCACTGTTGAAAGGAACCTTTGGAGACCTCAAAATGAGGAATAGACAGGAACTTAGCCCATGTGTGTCACATAGCTATAACTATAATTTTCCTGTGTGCCCAGGAAGGAGTGAAGAATAGATTAGAGCTATTACCACTTAAGAAGAAAGTAAATTATTCCTTAAATATTGCAATAAGCTTGAAGTTTAGAAATAGTTAATAAAGCACCATTTGTCCAGAATTTCTGATAAATTTAGAATTTTTCTGCTGTGACCTGCACCTTGGAAGCACTCAGAAAGCTTGTGTTTTAAAGGCATCTTTTGTAGGACGTTGACAAAATTGAATGATTTCCAACCATAATGTTTTAATGAGTTCAATAACTGTTACTAAACATTCCATTATCCTAAGTCCACAAGACCCAGCATTTGATGAACTTTTGTTAGCTGCTATTGTTTATTTACATAAATATTTGAAGTTCATTTACCACAGGATATGACAGGAGTGTTTTCTTTCTAAAAAAGGTTGATATTCTTCATAGAACATGATCTCCATTTTAGCAAAATGTTCTTTTTCTATTACATGAAAACATAATTAAATACAAAAGTATTGCTACTTATTATATTCTTTAGGAAAATTTTATGGAAGATAACAACTAAAAAGCACTAAAATTTCTCATTAAGCTGAAATGATAATTACACAAAATACTATTAATATATTTCAGGGATGAATGGACTGTACTTACATTTGATATACTTAGGGATCTCAAAAATATATGACTATCTTGATAATTTTTCTGAGATCTGCTTCTATTTTGTACAGAATTCATTTGAAATAGAACAAATTTCTCCAAAGCTTCAATTCTTTTAAGATACTTAGCTTTTGGCTAGGTGCCTGTGGCTTAAGTGGCTAAGGCACCAGCCACATACACCTAAGGTGGTGGGTTCGAATCCCCAGCCCTGGCCCGCCAAACAACAATGATGGCTACAACCAAAAAATAGCCAGGCATGGTGGCGGGCGCCTGTGGTCCCACTACTTGGGAGGTGGAGGCAGGAGACTCGCTTGAGCCCAGGAGTTGGAGGTTGCTGTGAGCTGTGATGCCACTCTACCCAGGGGGACAGCTTGAGGCTCTGTCCCCCCCCCAAAAAAAAATACTTAGCTTTTCTTAAGATCATTTTATAGATTAATATAAATTATGTACTCTCACACATGAATAAACACCAAAAAAAAGAGCATGCCAGCAGATGTTTGAGGTGAAGTACACATCTGTTGAAAAGTGAAGAAATTTTACATATGCTCAGTTGTCTCCCCTACCAAAAAATAGTATTTTAGCCATCAAAATTATGATCACCTGGAAGTGAACTCTCTAATTTTTAACCTCAAATGTTGTACTTAGTCCATATTTTTATTTTATAAAGGAAATCTCTTACAAGATACATTTTGTAAATCCAAGTTGGATTTACTTGTAAAGTCTTATTTGTAATGAATAATTATAGGGTATCCTATTAACGATTATTAGAATAATTATGTTGGAATATATTATGTCATCAATCGACTAAGTTTGTTGTTATTAGCAAGCTAGATAGTAATTAGAATCACTTTCTAATTACACATCAGCATATTTTATATTGATATAAATAGCTGTATTATTTTCTCGACACCATGAAGAATAAAAAGGAATTATGATTTATTAACAGCTGTTGCAACCTGTGAAAACTCAGCTAAGTGAAACTGAATTAGCAAACTCGATAAACAACGTAGCACACATTTTAAAAGGTGTTCAGTAACCAAAAGCATTAAGTCGGTAATGTCAATATATTTGGGGAGCTGACATCACATTTGCATATTGTCTGACTCTAAAACTATCTTAGAACATATTTTATTAGATCAAATAATTTATTTTAAGAGTCTAATGAAAACTGTAAGCTGCAGTGAACAGGCAGAAAAGGGTTATTTTGTGAAATAGCACTACATTTTAAAATTATTCAGAATGATTAGTGTGAAAACTCATTTAGAAAATGATAAATGTAAAGGGTTTTGATATAATGATGAGAAAGTAGATTTGTTTTGTTTTGTTTTTAAGGAGGTGTGCGTCAGTAATTGGTGAAGAATCTCAGCTCTTCTCAACTTTTCACAAAACTCCCCCCCAGGAGCTTCCTATTCATTGACTCACAGATAGAGCACTATAAATAGAGCCGGGAAATCTAATTTGAAATATTTAAACAGGTATTTTTTTAACATGTCTTAATTTTTGCATAAATCATCTGACCTCCACATTTTTGTATAAAAATGTGTGTACTTATGCTTTTTGTGGTCATATCAAAGATTACAAATGAAATTCCTCTATTATAACTCATTGTATCTTCAAAACGTACTTTACTGAATATTGATGACTTTGTCTAGATGTATATATTCTTAAATGTCAAATTTAGAAGATTCCACCTCCTTTAGTTTTTGATCAAGTGCTTTTATAAACCTACATTTAATTTTTATGAAATTCAATATTACACATTTCAAAATACATTTGAAGTTAAAGTTAATTTTATCAAATTATTTAGTTGACTGTGTACAGTATGATCAGTACAAATTTACGTTGAGCTCACAGTATTGACAATATAAGAAGTGTAAATAAAAATGTTAGATGGCTGTCCATTTACTGTCAACAGTGCCTTTTTTATAATTTGTGTCTCCTACTGGAGTTTTCTTCTACCTACTGAGAGTTGGGACCGTGTTGTCTGAAAAGAAAACAGTGTTCTCGGAAAGCATCCTCAGTACGTTAACACTTTACGCCTCATATGAGACAATTCACTTTTCTTTCCCAAATGAAATTTTATGAAAATAGCATGAAAAATTCAAGCGTCCCTTTCCCACACTGTCTAATCTCTCTAATACAGATTATAACAAGAATATTACACCATCAAAACCTTTTTGATGACAGAATATGCTTTATAATTAATGCCTGTCTCAAATATAAACATTCTTGAATGACTTTTTTTTTTTTTTTTTTTTGCAGTTTTTGGCCATATGGGGATGGTACCCTACTCCTTTGAGCCACAGGCACCACCCTGAATGACTTTTTTAAATTGTAAAGGGAAGGAAAAATCTGTTCATAATGTCCCTGGAGTTCTTATATAGAGATACATGTCTATATATCCTTTTTTTTTCTTTTGCGACAGGGTCTTACTTTGTTGCCTGGACACGAGGGCAGTGGCAGGATCACTGCCCTCTACAACCTCAACCTCCTGAGCTCAAATGATACTTTTGCCTCACCTTACCAAGTTTCTGGGACTATAGGTGAGCACCATGACATCCAGCTAATTTTTTATGTTTTTTAGAAACGGAGTCTTCCAGTTTTGCTCAGACTGATATTGAACTGACCTCAAGCAATCCTCCTGCCTTGGCCTCCCAACGTGCTGGGATTATAGGCATGAACCACTGCTTACTAAATGATCATTTATTCAAGTACAGTGTTGAAGCTTGGATTCTCAGGAAGCATAATGTTTTTTTATTTGTTTGTTGAGGTCAACATTTGAGGAAGGGCAGAGAGAGCATGTTTGGGCAGAGGGAAAAATTGACTTGCAATGGCTACTAACCAGATTCTGCTGCTATCGATGTACGTTTGTGGAGGTAAAATCATTGGATGCGGAAAGACTCAAGAAAAGATGGGCTACAGCCATGGGCATTGTGGCTTCTGCAGCCTGAAAAATCTGTCTACTGACAGATTTCCCAGCAACTAAAACAATCAGTCCTTCATGAAGGGAGATTTGTGTGACATATCTTCCTATAGTCTCCTCATAGTAGAGCAAAGCACATAACAGAACAGTTATACACTACTACGTTGGCATTTATATGCTTGTACTGCATTTTTAATTGCATATAAATGTGTAAATGTATATGGAGAGTGTGTGTTGGGTATTTTTATAAAACACTCTTCATTAACTTGATCTTAGACAAAATTATCTCAGGAAGATGAAAGGTAAGTTTTAATAATTGATATCTGTGATTTCTAGGAAGCAAGCATTAATGTTTAATGTCTGAATTTTGTTTAATTTATTTTTACTCTACATTCTAATTATTTCCTTTCAGAATTTGTGTAAATTAGAATTGATTCTTCACTATATATTAAAAATAACTCATCATTAAAACAGGCTGGTCAGCATTTTATTCAAAATGAATTTTGAATTATTAATTTAGTCTTTAAACATTTAAAGGAACATTTTAGATTTTTATTTTTATTTCTTTTTACTGCATATTTTATAATTTTAGAGAAGGAATTTGTTGATTCCAACTATATTTACAAATGTAACCATACAATTTGTTCATAGCATTCTTGGTTTAACTTTTGCAAATGGAAATGCCTTTGTCAGATTTATAATTTACTCTTTTGTGGGACCACAAATCTATAAAATTTATGTTAATTTATAAAAATATGATAAAATACTCATTCCAGAAGAGTTACAAATAATTTCTGTAAAGTTTTAAAAAAAAACTCACAAAGTTACACTTCTATCATGATTCTCAAGATTTCCACAATGAGGACTCTGAGACACTACCAGGCGGTCTATGAGGTCAAAACTTTTCAATAAGAAAAATACTAATACTCATAACTACTTACCTTTTCATTGTGTTGATATTTTTACTGGACATAAAAAAGCAGTAGTGGTTACCTTCCTGGAGGCTTAGCACATATGTTATACACACACACAGCTTCCAATAAAGAATGTTCTTTTAAACAGAAACAAATACTACTCTTTTAAAACCTTTAACTAGAAGATGTGCTTTCAAAAATTGTCTTAAATATAGAATTTTAAGTATCATTTGATTTTAAAATATAGTCATGCATGGCTTAATGACAGGAATCTATGCTGAGAAATGCATCATTATGCAATTTTGGTATTATGTGAACAGCATAGAGTACATTTCCACACACCTGGATGGCATCACCTACTACACACCCAGCCTATATGGGATGCCCTATTGCTTCTAGGCTACCAACCTGTACAGAATGCTGTTGTAATGAATAGGCAATTGTAACACATAAAACACAAGAGTAAAAATCTGCCTATCTAAACATAGAAAAGAATATAGTAAATATACAGTATTCTAATCTTATAGGACCACCATCATATATTCAGTTGAGCATTGTTGGAAATACCATTATAAGGTGCATAATGGTATTCCATGAGGAATGAACTTTTGCTACATATCAAATTATGGTAAATGCTTCCACAAAAATTACATATGATGATGCTTGAGTTCCAAGCTGAAACATGTTTTCCATGACTAGACATTTTTATTTGTAGAAAAAAATGGACAAAGACATCATGATTATTGAATTCTGAGTATTTGAAAAACTTTTATTTTTAACAAAGTGAATCCTTTAATTTAAAGAAAACAAACACAGTTTTTGTATTGGTAATAAAATTTTAGCTTTCAAGCTTTTCAATATTTCACAATGTTCTTGTTTGTATCACAGAATAAAATGTTTATATATTTGATAACTGAATGAATTATGTTTCTACTACAAGATTGATAAAGTCAAATGCAGACTATAAATTATGATTTGAAAATTTAGGAAATATTTTTATTGAAATTTGGAGTAACGTATTTAAGACTTGTTGTTTCCTAGCAATATCAATTTCACCTTGGATGAGACTATGCCTATATTTTCTCTTATATGCCCAAGCATGTATTAGTAACATGCTGCTTAACACACTAAATATAACTTGGAGAAGGGAGGTAATATGATATACAGAGGCACTTGAAATGAGTAAATATAATTTATGGTTAAAGAAATGGTGGATATTTAAGAAATTGATTTTAATGTACATTAGTTGCAGAATTTGATTACTTGCCATTAATTCACAGATAATCTATTATCCTCTTTTTTAAAAAATTGAAATTTTAAAAATATTTTATGTTATTGCAGATGAAAATCATCAACATTTCCCAAATATTCATGTAGATGTTATGTGTCAATTTTTTATTAAATATGATACACTTTCAAATAGTATTATACATATTAATAAGACAAATTGTAGTTTGTCTAGTAACTTTGATCAGTCATGTTCCTTACATATAAATAATTGAATATCAACTATTTAAAATGGATTATGATTCCATGATAATAATCATTACTTCTTTATATTTAAACATTTTTTATAGGTAGTGTAGTAGTGTAGTTTTGTCCAGATTGTATTTAATATCACACATTTTGTACTGAAAAAGTCAAAGTAAAATATAAATTATCTCTGAGTTTACATAATGTTCTTCTTCAACATACAACACATAGATGCTATTTCTTGGTTGCAAGCTGATGGATATTGAAATGCAATCTCAATACCACATATATATTTAATGTTTGCTAGCTATGGCTCCTTTAGTTTTCTTGGACATGATAGTTTTGTTTCTTTTCATCTAACATACCCTTTTAGATTTGTTTCAAACAGTGCATCAGCAAGAAAGAGAAGTAAAATCACTAGATCCTATCAAAATTCGATTGCACAAGATGACTCTAGTAAAAAACAAGTTATATTTATACAAATTTCAAAAAACCTACAGGAGTGAAATTGGAATGTTTTTTGTGCCGAAGAAAAAGATAAATGCTTGAGGTAAAAGATATACAACTTAACTCTAATTTGATTATTACACATTATATGTATCAAAACATTGCATGTACCCCATACGTATATACATCTATTATTTACTAATAACAACTTAAAATAAAATAATTTAAAAGATGTAGAAAGATAATTTGACAAAATCAAACATCTATTTTCAATAAAAACTCTATAAACTATGAATAGAGAAGTATTTTTCAACCTACTATGAAAACTAATCAAAACCCCTGCAGCTAATATAATAATCATGAGAAACTAGAAGTTGCCCATTTAGAAACTAGAAGTTGCCCAATAAGAAGAAGGAAAAAGGCAAGGATGTTCCCTCTCATCACACATTTTCACCATAATTCTGGAAATTCTAGCTAATGCCATGAGATAATAAAAAATATAGAAGATATACTAATTGGGAATCAAAAAATCTGTGTTTTCAGATGGCATAAATATTTACGTAGAAAATCCAAAAGAATTACACACACACACAAAAAAAATCCTGGAAGTAATAAGCAGTAATAGAAAGATTGAAATAACTTACCAAAAAGACATTTGCACTACAGTGCTTACCGCAGCCCAATTCATAATTCTCAAGTCATGGAAGCAGCCCAAATGCCCATCAACACACAAATGGATTAACAAATTGAAGTAATTGTGGTATATGTATACCATGGAATACTATTCAGCCATAAAAAGATAGAGACTTTACATCTTATACATTTACCTGGATGGAGTTGGAACACATTCTTCTTGGTAAAGTATCACAAGAGTAGGAAAAAAAAGTATCAATGTACTCACTCAATACTATTTTGAACCCAATATTTGAACACTTAAACCCTCATATGAATGATAAAACACAAATATTGTCTAGTAGTGGGGAAGAGAGGAGGATCTAAGGAGAGGGGAAGGGCAATTGGTGGGAGGAGGGAGGACATTTGGTAGGATTTCACCTAAGGTGCACAATGCAAGGGTATATTTCAAAGTAACTAAGAGTAAATTATAAATGTCTTACCACAAAAAGTAAGTAAGCGAGGTGATGGTTACGTTAATAAGTTTGATTTAAGGATTCCACATTGTATGTAAAATCATCACATTGTACCCAAACGTATAGTTATGATTATAATTAAAAATTAAATAAAAAATAAACAAAACTGTAGCTCTTATAAAAAAAAGGAATATTAAAATTAACATAAAAAGTCAATTGTTTTTCTATGTACCAAAAGTGAATAATTAGAATTTAAAACTAAAAATACAATGCTATTTTGTTAACACCCCAAAATTGTTAGATTCAGATGTAAATCTAACAAAACGTGTCAAGTTCTATCTGAGCAAAACTACAAACTCTAATAGAAGTTGTTTTTAAAAAGGACTAAATGAGAGATATTCCACGTTCATGGGTAGGAAGACTCAATATTTTCAAGATGTCAATTATTCCCATCTCAGGTATAGATTCACAGCAATCTCTCCCAAACTTCAAGAAAATCATTTTCTGTATATTTATAACCTGTTTGTGGAATTCATATGGAAAGGAAAAAGGAACTCAGAATAGACAACACAATATTGGAAAACAAATTTGGAAGATGGACACTACTTAACTTCAGGTCTTATGTTAGAGCTACAGTAATTAACAGTGTGATATTGACAAATGATAGATAAATAGATCAATGGAACAGAATAGAGACCACCAAATAGGCTCACATATACGTTATATGTTAAAAAGGAGCAAAGATGATACAATGGAGCAAATAACAACCTGGACATCCATATGCAAACACAAGAATCTATATACTAACCTATACATCACAAAAAATTAACTCAAAGTGATTATAGATCTAAATGTAAAATATACAACTATAAAACTGGGAAATAACATACAAGGAAACCTAGATGACATTGGATGTGGTGATGATTTTTAGATACAACCAACTAAGGGGCAATAAATGAAAAATGCCATTGAGGGTGGTGCCTGTGGCTGAAAGGAGTAGGGCTCCAGCCCCATATGCCAGAGGTGGTGGGTTCAAACCCAGCCCTGGCAAAAAATGGCAAAACAAACAAACAATGCTATTGATATGATGTACATTAAAACTAAAAATCTCAGCTCTGTGACAGAGAATGAGAAAACAAGCTTTGACTGGGAAAAAATATTTTCAAAAGACACATTTAAAAGAGGACTGTTCTCCAAAACACACACTGATTTCTTAAAATTAACAATTAAAAAATGAACAATCCAATTAAAAAGCATATAAAAGATCTGAAGAGCCATCTCATCAAAGATGGCAAGTAATCATATGAAAAGATGGTACTCAGCATATGTCATCAGGGAAATGCAACTTAAAACAAGGAGTCACCACTACACATGGATCAGAATAACCAAACTCCAGCACACTGACAGTGCTAAATTCCAGCCAGAATGTTCTCATTCATTGCTGGTGTGAATGTAAGCAGTGCAACCGTGCTGGAAGGCAATTTGGCATTTTTTTATAAGAGTAAACATTTTTTGACAATGATACAGAAGTTGTGCTCCTTGATATTTAATCAAGGAAGTTAAAAATGTATATCCACTCAAAAACTTTCACACATTTGTTTATTCAGCTTTATAGTTATAGTTGCCAAAACTTGAAGCCACCACAATGTCTTTCAGGAAGGCAATAGCTAACCCATGGTAAAACCAGATAACAGACTATTACTCAATGCTAAAAGGAAACAAGCTATGAAGCCATGTAAAGACATTGAAGATGGTTAAATGGCTGTTTCTAAATTTAAAAAACAAAGCTTGTCTGAAAATGTTACATATTGCATGTTCACAACTATATTTTGTAAAAGACAAAACTATGGGCACGGCAAAAAGCTGAATGGATAGTATGAGAGGAGGGTGTGTACAGAGCACAGAGCATTTTTAATTCTTCCGTATGATTCTATAATGACAGATAAATGTCATGAAACATCTGTCCAAACCAATAGAATGTACAACACTAAAAAGGAACCTTAATGTAAACTGTATACTCCGGATCATAATGATGTGTCATTGCAGGTGATAAAGTGATAAAAGATGGACTGCACTGTTGGGGGTGCTGATAAGGAGGGAAGCTATGCATGTGTGTAGGGAGGGGGTGTATGGGGATCTCTGAATCTGATGCCTAATTTTTCTATAAACCTAAACTGCTCAGATAATCAAATCTCTTAACAAAAATATTGCAACAGTGAAGAAAAATATGACATACCTTATTTCATGTCTCCATAAAAGTTCACATTATCTTCCTAATTATTTTTATTTGTCTCTATGGACATTTATGTTTACATATGTGTATGCTCATTTATTTGAAAATATTTTATATTGTAGTACTCTTCTTTTATTTTCAATATTTTAATACCCTTTATCTGTGATGTTTAGCTTATTTTTAGCATATTATATGTTCAATGAATACGTGTTTGTTTCAATTACTAAATGGTCACTTTATGAGTGCATTGTGGAGGGAAGGATGTTGAATATGTGAATGGCACACTGTGCAATGGAATATGACATCTTTGGTCACCTGTGGAATATTTGCCTCTGTTACATTTAGAGACTTGTGGTCAATTAATGACCGGTGGAAATGAAGATCAATGGCAAGTAAGAATGACTATCACAAGATAATGTGTTCAATCAGACATTATTGCTATTTTGAAATGATGTTTATGGTAGAATCAAGAGCATATAATTTAATGAGAAGCTTTCACAGAAAGCATCAAGTTAGCAATTTAGAAGGCATTCTTTCAATAATGAAGATTAAAAAAATAAAACCATTTGCAAATGAATAGAACATACACAAAATTTATCACAAAGAGGGTAGTACTGGCTTCTGGTAAGAAAATATTAAGTTACTCAAATATGACAATTACAAAGTATTTTGTTGGCATTAATGATGTAAGATATTTTGTAATTAAAAGCATCATTTCCTTCCTTCCTTCCTTCCTTCCTTCCTTCCTTCCTTCCTTCCTTCCCTTCCCTTCCCTTCTTCTCTCCTTCCCTCCCTCCTCTTCTCTCTCTTGCTTCCTTGCTTTCTGTTTAAAATCCCTACACCATAATATCACAGAGAAAGTTCTGGGATTATCTATCACAAATGTATGTGTGTATATTCCAGATGTAAAATATCAAAAGTTGAGAATAATATGTTTACAAACAATATCATTTATAAATATAAAATATTATACATAAATGTCATATCTAAATATAAAATTGATATTACTTTTATATTAAAGATGATAATATTGCATACAAATCTATTTGTTAAGCATTATTTATTGCCTACAATTCAGAATCCTAGCATACTAAAAGCAAATTAACCATTGTCCTATCTAAAATGAAAATTACAGACAAAACTGACACTTTAAATCACTTCTTATACTGTGATTTCATTAAATACCATTCATATTAAAATCAAGCCATTATCAGACTCTGTAGTTATTTTCATGTGCTCTAAGCATTGTTAAAACTAACATTTTGGGCTCAGCGCCTACAGCTCAACCGGCTAAGGCACCAGCCACGTACACCTAAGGTGGCGGGTTCGAATCCCCAGCCCGGACCCGCCAAACAATGACAGCTGCAACCAAAAAAATAGCCGGGCGTTGTGGCAGGCGCCTGTGGTCCCAGCTACTTGGGAGGCGGAGGCAAGAGACTCGCTTGAGCCCAGGAGTTGGAGGTTGCTGTGAGCTGTAATGCCACGGCACTCT
>CAUYTI010133913.1:0-57076 GCA_963575145.1 Galago senegalensis
CACCTGTTTCCTTTGGACCGGATGGGTTAGGAGGTAGCAGTTGAGACCTGGGAGGGCACCTGTTTCCTTTGGACCGGATGGGTTAGGAGGTAGCAGTTGAGACCTGGGAGGGCACCTGTTTCCTTTGGACCGGATGGGTTAGGAGGTAGCAGTTGAGACCTGGGAGGACACCTGCTCCCTTTGGGCTGGATCAGTGAGGAGGTAAGAATCCGATCAGCCAAGTTAGGGTCACTTTATACAACACTGAAAGTCGCCCATGTCCTGAGATGCAGGAGGGCCGAGGGGCTGCCCCAGGACAAGCAGATGAGGGAGATGGGCTGGCTGAGCACTGCGCTTATGGTAGGTAACAACAGCTCATCTTACTGTGGTGGTGAATCGTGGTTGGCAGGAGGCTCCGGTGTGGAGAGCTGTGGTGTCCTGTCGGTGCTTATTCTGAGGGGCCAGGCTGAGGTAGGGGCAGGAGTGACAGAAATTGTGGCCAAAGGGAGACAGCAGGAGACCCAAGGGCTCATGGGTTTCTCAAAAATCACCCGCCCTTCCCAGAATTGGGAAGTTCATCTATAAAATTGCGGCAACAAAGGCAGCTTGGTCTCAGATGAGACAACCCCAGTGGGTCCTGGGGCCCACACAGCACTTCCCAGACCCAAGTGAAGAGCCGGACCCTGGTTAGAGATACTTCGTGCTACAAATGTGGCAACACCTTTTTTTATTTAGAGTAAGATGTGTTAACATCCAGCATGACAAAATTTGTACAAAGTTCACAATTTAAAAATGAAGTATCACAGCAACTTGTGATTCCACACATTTATAGCAAAATTAAAGTGTCAACAAACCCATGCCGTGTAGTACAAAAATAAATCAAACTTCAGTTCCACAGAGAGCACAATAAATAGTTTATACAAAATTCTGTCTTAATAAATGATTACTTAAATTAACTTAGAAATGAATATGAACAATAAGTTATAATAAATAAACTCTGATGACTCACAATAATTCCATATGAAAGGTCAGCATTCTAATATGTGACACTTTTGTGATCCTTATATAATAGTCACAGATAACTTTTGATTTGATATTATGTACCAACGTTAGATGAGCAGCAGATTTGTGCTTAAAATCCCTTTCCATTGTACATAGGTGATAACAATAAGAATCCAAACTGATGCTATCTATTACTCTACTAAAAGCGTTACTATATTGGCAAAGAAGCCGCAGACACGACGCGGTGGGGAGATGCATATGCCATTATGAACGATGGGGGCCCTAAACGGAGGCCGGGGCCCTGGACCACGTGGCGGCCCCAGGTGACTGCAAGCACCTTGCTTCAGCTCTCAAAAGGCAATTCTGAGCATGGCGGCTGCAACCCATAAATAGCACAACAGGAAGGGGCTGCACAGAGCAGGCGCCGAGCCCCGAGTAATTACATAATCTTTTCCCAGCTAGTTATTAAAGTTCTTGTGGAAAACTGTAAGCGTTTGTACAGTGAGCAGTATAAAGTGCCGCTGGGATATACATATATTTATACATATATATATACCGAGGTTGATATTGTATCAGAATATTTGTCGTGAGACCCCTGTAGTCCTCTCTTCCCAACATCACTGAGCAGCCGTGAGGGCCCCTCTTATAATCCACCCAGGTTCAGTGTCACAAGGCTACTGACACAAGGAATTGCACACCTCCGTACGGATATATAGGACAAGGTAAGTGCAAATAGTCGACTGGCACATTGTGGGGACAATGACCCTGTAAGTCCTGTTCTGCTAAAAATATTTTTTTTTATTTTTACAAAACCCATCTTTTTAATTTCATAACAAAATTTTAAAGTACTTTGTACTTCCTGCATAACATCAAGACATGGAAGGGAGAGATGCTATTAAATGTAAATCAAGTCAACATCAGGAAACACAACACGTCGTCAAAGGGCTACTCAGAAGGAGGACGCAGCAATCCAAAGTGGTCTTATGCATACAGATAGTGCAGTCATCGGGAGGAACACAATCAAATAGCAAAGGTATAAACAAGTCTAAGATGATCTAGTTTAAAGCAAAAAAGTGCTGAAGTATATTTAGTTACTTTTAAAATCTGATTGCATTCGTTCTTAGAATAGGTAACAAATAAATCAAATGACAAGGCTACACAAATGCTCTGTGGCCAACTGGTCTCCAGGGAGGGGCAGAGCGCAAGCCACCGAGAGGACTCTGAGTAGGGCCCAGCACTCGTCAGTCAGAGTCGGGGCGGGGGAGACTTTACTGAGCTGCTTTTTCACCAGATCCAGCAGAAAATTCAGTCCAGTAACTGGAATACTCACAAATCATTTGTTGTTAACCCCTCAAATAATAAGATTAATAACAATAATGATTTTTAAAAGTGAAAGGGGAAATAAATGCTCTTAAATTATCTTTTAGCTTAAGTTGAAAACACACAGATTCTGTTAGGTATGCTACGTTGCGGTGACAGTTCAGAGGGGCACCAGACCCTAGGGGAGACATGAGAAGGCTGTTCCAAAGTTTATTGAAAATGGAAAAGGGGATCTTCGTGTTGTCCACCTCTGACAAGCTCCTGTCTGAACTGGAGTTTCCATAGTCACACCATGTAATGTTTAGAGTTAATTTAAAAGTGCTGTGTAAGCTGCTTTGAATCTTCTGCAAGTTCCCATGGCTTGATGCTGTCTTACAATTAGTTACTTATGTCACTCTTACAGCTAATCCATCTGCCATTTCCTTGGAATGCAAAAAACCTCAGTTATTGCCCCCACCATACACCATCCTCCTAAAACAAACAGACAAAAAAATCACATAATATTTCCAAGCATTGTTCAAAAATAAAGCATTTTTGCAACCAATTCTTGCTATGAAACAATATGCACACAGAATGTATTTCTTAAATTCCATGAAGTCCTCCAACACGAGGCAAAATGATGATGTCTAGGGGCGCAGCTCAGGGCCACGACATGATCATTCAAAGCTTTTTTTTTTTTTTTTTTGTCCATTTCAGTTCAAAATACTAAGACATTTAATCACTAAAGCATTAAAAAGAATTTACACTCTGTTTATTTTGATCAGCTCACCTCTTCGGAAATATATACGCCCCGAATGTGCGTACAGAGCAGCTATGGACATTACATGGTACACTGTCAGCTCACATGGAAAACGTACGAAATGTGGATGTTTCCAAAAACTATTCTGCGGTACTATCTTTAAAGCAAGACATGAAATCATGATGAAGTCTTGTAAGCATAACACTGTTTCGAACAGAAATAAATATGTAACACTTTCTGGTAAGTCACAGCAGCAAAGACAAGAGGCATCCTTTTAAGCCAGAGTTTCACCACTAGAGCAGCTGTTCAGACCTGAATTCCTCTCACAGCCTGCTTTATATTTTCCAGTAGGGCTTTATTTTCTGGACTCTGATAACGATCTTGATTTGTATACATTTCCGTCAAAGTAGTCACGTAAGCATCAAAATTTTGTTCATTGATTGGATCCTACGAGATATTAAATAGTAGTTCATATACAGCTTTATTTTCTTAATAGTATATTCACAAAAGCATAAAATAGTATAATAGCATAGTGCCCCTGGGTTTACGAGGGTCAAAAGGCCTATCCGGAGCAGATTTAACCTCCTGGGATTAGCCCCACCAGTGGTCTAGCCGTTAACGCTACGGTTTTGGGGTGGTGACCGCACACATCCAAAGGTTGGAGAACCATGAAAATCACGGCACTGGGACACTTGTGTCACGGTGCGAGCTGTGGCGGTCTAGAGTGCCTTATCCTGCGCGCGGAGTCACTTACCATGTGCGGCAGCTGGATGTTGGCCAGGCTGTGGATCAGGGACTGGCTGAGGCTGGCCAGCTCGTGGAGCAGGGACTCGTTCTGCTGCTCGATCACTTTGTTCTCCTCCTCAATGGTCTTTAGGTTGCTCTCCATGGTGGTGATCTGCAAGCGAGGGCGACATGTAACACGGGCAGGCAGGAGTGCGCGTGCATGGGCAGACACGTGACACGGGGCGGTGGGAGGAGCCTCGCATGGGCGGACCTCTAACACAGGCAGGCGGGAGCCCTCCGCGCGACAGACATGTGACATGGGGAGGTGGAAGCGTGCCTCACGCCTGTGTGACACGTGACACAGGCAGGTGGCAGCAGGCCTCCCTACTCGTGCAAGCCTGGCAGCCTCAAAGTCAGGAATTTGTTGAATCATGGACCTGATCTCTAAGCTTTAATCCCATACATTTGAAAATTCAGGGAGTTCAGGTTTGGGCCAGGGGCTGTGCTGACTGTGACTCAGTTTTAAACCTATTGTGTATATAGAGCCACGTGGTGATGGTGCCTGTGCTGTCCCCCACCTCTCTGTGGGTTGGTAGGACAGCATTATCTATTTGGGTCAGTGCTTCACTGCTAATACTGACCCTAGCCTGACTCTAATTCTGCTGCAGGTAAGTCCTCAGCAAGGTGATTTCTTTGTGGGGATGTCCGGTCCTTCCCGTGGGGAATGGGGGGAGGTGTTCTTGTGCCTACCTGAGGGTCAGTGCACTCTGTCCTGAGAAGGCCTAGCACTGCCTCCAGGTCTGCCCTTCCTTCCTCTCATTTCAGGAATAAGGTGTTTTTCATCTTACATAAATTTCTCTTCCCACTCGGGTTCTCTTCTGAAGTCTAGACCCTTCTGAGGAGGCTGACATGTTTCCCATGTTGTGGAGTCGCCCCAAGTCCCTAGGGCTCATGCTGCACCCCCTTAGTGGGGGCATAAGAAGAGCGGCTCAAGTAGATGTTGGCCCAGCCATTCACAGTGTTGGTGGTGGCCTCTGTGGCTCAGGGAAACTGAAGCTCTGAGCTGCATCTGTGAGCCTGGCTAGTTCCAGGGGCAACTGGAGATGCACCGCACTGCTGAACTCAGGACACGTTCACGGCGGCCCCTTCCCTGAACTGTGCCCCTCTTTGGGCCTGAATTATTTTAATCTCCAACTTGCATAGGCTCAGCCCTGAGCATCTCACACACCCTTATCTGCTTGCTTGTGGTGCTGTCACACCTGCCCAGGTCTGGAGCCTGCAGGGCTGTCACCCAGCTTGGCCAGACCAGTCGGGAGTGACCATTCTTGCCCCAGTGCATCTCTTCAGAGACATGCACAGTGCTCACGGCAAGAAGGCTCTGGCCATCCTGGGACCTCTGACCCTACCTCAAGGGCCCAAATGACACCCTTGGTGGCACAAAGTGGTGGTCACAAGATGCAGAGCATCCGATAAAGAGGCTGCAGGGCCAGCTCGTCCCAGCCCATCCTCAGCCCAGCATCATCAGGGGCGGGGGCTGACCATGCGAAGCCTGTGGGGGCAAGTGTGGTCCCAGCTACTCCAGAGGCTGAGGCGAGAGGTTGCCAGAGCCCAGGAGTTGGAGGCTGTAGTGAGCTGAGGCCACAGAGCAAGAGCCTGTCTCAACTCCCCTCTGCCCTGTAAACAAGCCTAATCTAGAGCCTTCTAAGGCACCAGGTGTTCCCACAACACCCACCTCGGGAGAGTGTCTCTGACAAAGGCGACCCCCCCAAGTCTTCTCCTGCCATTCTTATCCTCGGGGGAGGGGCTGTGTCCCCTACAGAACCTGCCCAGTTTTGAGGAACATCCAGCTTCCTGTGGCGAAGGGAGGAGCTTCCGTAGGAGGGTGTGCTCTGGCTTTGGGTTTTTAAAAATTTTATGAGGCTGCTGTGAGCAGCAGCAGCCAGGATCCTTCCAGAAAAGTTCCCATGAGAGCAGCAGGAGCCAGAGTCCCTGGGCCACGCCCTCCCTTCCTCACACTTCTCAGGATGGCAGCATCTGCCGGAACCTGGGGCTGTGATGGTCAAACCCCGCCCTGGGCCCAACACTGAGCGCAAACAAGGCGCTGAGAATGGCCTTCCAATCTTTCAGTTGTTAGGCAAAAACAAATCACATTTTGTAACACACAAAAGCTGTATTACATGCAAATTGCAGGACAGTATTGAGCTACGTTGGATAAACTGCCAGGTGTGTGTGTAGCTCTCATGATGCCAGAGAGCTGACATGGCAGAGGCTGCATGGCCCAGAAGCCCAAAAGACTTGTTGTCTGGCCCCTGGGAAACGTCTGCGGAGTCCTGGTCTAGACTTGCACTTGGGACAGTGTGATGTATTTATACAGGATCTCCAGAAGATAAGAGAGGCAGGCAGGACCGTAGGACCAGGTGCTGGGAGGGCATATGAGCTCAGGAATAGTGTCCTCATGGAGGGCACATGCCTGCATGGGGAGGAACAGATGCCGTGTCCAGGATGTGGGTGTCTGGCCTACATGGAGAGCTCTAGGCCCACAGTCTGGTGAGAGGTGCAGAAATGCTGTGGCCTGAGGCCAGATGCAAGGTGAACTTGCCTGGGAACGTCCATGCTGGTCCATTGGGTGATTTTCCATTACAATCTGGCCTGAAAACGCTAGTTCCCTGTCATAGTCTAACACTCCCTTCCCCACAGAACCGCTCACTGACCTGGGTGCCCAGACAGCTGCCCAAGTGCCCCAGCCTCCTCCTCTGGCTCCTGCTGTGTCCAGTGCCAGGACTGTCCGCAGGTCTCACCAGCACCTTTGCCTGCAGGGACCCTTTGTCTCCAGGGGTCCTCTTAACAGCCCTAAGCAGGCTTCACTCAGCATACACGGCCTGGAGCTATAACCCCTCCCCACCAGGCCCTGCTCTGTCTAATTTTAATCCGTGTTCCAGGCAGAGAGTGGCTATTCTCACCTTCCTGTCCTCACACCGCCTGCTGGTGTGAGCTGAGCTGGATCTCGTGGGATCCTGAGCCAAGGTTGGGGTGTGCCCCACCAGTGTCCCAGCACCCCAGCACCGAGAGGTGTGTGTGGCCCTGAGTCCAGTGAACTGGCTGGGGAGAGGTGGTCAGAGCCCCGTGGCCATTCTGCGGGAGCTGGACTCTCCTGGGGGCCGGGCAGCTGGGGCAGGCATCCAGTATCCTGATTCGAGCTGTGTAGGTCACAGGCCCAGCAACCGATCCTCCCATCCAGCTGCAGAGCAGAACAAACCTGGGTTTGTCAGGTCCACAGAAATTGCACTGGCTTCACTGAGATTACCCAGAACTTAGCTTAAACACTTTCCAAATGGCCGACTGGTCTACTCAATTAAACCAGAATTTGTCTGTCCTAACGCTGAGTTCCCACAACTGGCGGTGAAAAGAGCATCTTCTGTGCTAATAAGAGATGGCGACACTCCTTCCACAGAGGAGTGTGAGGGTCCTCAGCCCACACACCTGAAGTTTAGAAATGCCTCACCCTGCCCAGGATGCTCCTTCTGTGTGGCTCAGAGCACTGTCCTCCCTCTCTCTGCGTCTCCTTGGAACACTAGGCAACTGATGCACCTCAGAACCACCTCAGCACTAACCCCCGCTGTCCCTGGCTCAGGCCCTGTGGACAGCTCGCAAGCAGGCTGTGGAGGGTGGGATGCCCCCGGGGAGCCGTGCCCAGCTGAAGTTGTGCCCAGCACAAAGGTGCACCCTGGTCTGGCTCTGTCCTCTTTTCTGCTCTGCTCCAGCAGGGAGTATGGGTGTGAGAGGTGCCAACCTAGACCCCTGTCAAGGAGAGAAGAGCCAAGGCTCAGGGGAGGGGGCAGAGGGCAGGGCTTCCTGGAGGGCTGGACCAGGGACGGCACCTTCCACTTCAAGACCCTGCACAGAGGATTCTGCACCCTCAGGGACTTCTCAGAAATGTGCTGTCCAAAGTGAGAAATAAAGTAAGATCCTCAGGCTTTTCACCATCGTGCACAGAATGAAGCTCAAGGATGTACTGTTAGTCTGTCCTGATCAAACACACCCTCACTGACTCAGCCAGCTCCTGCCCTGCGACCCTGAGCCCTCCACCAACAGTGCTAAGAAAAGCCACTCAGCTGTCACTTGGTCCCCCAGCCCCACCTTCATGGGTGTCATGAGAAAACACCAATGTGTTTCAGGGGAGCTCTGGTCACATAGCCCAGGGGAGGACTGCACACTCCTGGGGGTGTGGCCATAGGGACGGTGAGATGATGGTCTGATGCCCTCTGGGAGGAGGTGGCAAGGGCATCTGGACAGACACATCCTTTGTGCCCATGGGGGCCCCTGACAATCCCTCTCAGTGACATGGTGGGGCCACAGACCCTGAGGATGTCTACACCGTGTGAACCCCATGTCTCTCCGCAGAGCAGAGCCTCTGGAGACTGAGGCAAGGTGGTGAAAGTGCCCACCTCCATGGACTGCCTGGGGGATAGCCCCATCCCCCTAGCCAGGAGCACTTCCCTGGCCTTTCTCTGGTCTTGTGTGACACTGAAGCTGGGTGAGGGTCCCTGATATCCCCCAGGAACACTTGGACAGCTGGGGAGGGGCTGGTTTAGTTCCACGGGGGGTCAGGGTAGAGACCTCACTTCTAAGAGGACAGGAAGGTCTCACCTTGCCTGTGTTCATACAGGATGGGGCCACTCTGCCAACAGTGAGGGGACCCCAGAGCAGCCGGGCACTGTGGCTGTGGCCAGCCTTGGGAGTCAGACGAGCTCTGGGTCGGCCTCATGGCTGTGGCCTAGCTGGGGAACGCTCCTGTCTAAATCACAGATGCTGTGTGTGCAGAATGAGGCTGATGACATTTCCCTCATAGGGGGCATGGAGTCACTGGCTACCTGACAAAAACTACTCTGTTGGGGACCTTGGGCCGTTCCTGGGGCTTCCTAGCCCAAGCTCTATAGCTGCTGTCCCAGGCCTGGGACTCTGAATGCCCAAGGAGAGCTTTCCAAAATCCCCAGACCTCAAATTTGAAGTTCTGGGAGCACGGGCTATTACTGTATTTAATATAATGGTCAAATACCATCAGGGACTAAAATGTCTGGGGAGGAAGGCTCTCATCTTTTGCGGGAACAGGTGAACTCTGGGTGACCAGTCACAAATGGTATTTCATTTGCACAGACGCAGACCAGGCCACGTGGTCACAGCAGACATTGCCATGGATGTCATTGCTGCAGAAGGCCAAGATCATCCAGCGGAAAACTGAAGGGAAAAAACGAGCAGAGGAAAGGGTCTGACGCTTCTCCTACACGCTCGTTTTATGCTGCACACCCTTGGTTCCATCCTGCAGCCAAGATGGAAATATTGGAAAGATTCAGGGCTTCAAAAACTGTTACCTGAGTTCTGAGTTTAATCATATCAGCTTCCATCTGGGAATTGGATTCATTCAGCTCCTTGATTTCTTCATCTAACTGTTTGATCTCTTCATCGTTCTCTATGCCTGTAATGACGAATTATTGGCATGTCAGAACTACTATGTGCAAAATATTAGAATTACAATTTTAGGAGTTTCCTTTATTTTATATTTGTAATTGAATTTGCTTGAAAAATATACACTTGAATTTGAGGAAAAAAAAGGTCACAATTTGGGCCTGCCCCCTCCCTTCCTATGTCACCTGAGGAAAAGAAAAATCAACCAAGACACACAGGAGCCCCATTGCTGCCCAGGTGGGGCTCCTGGCGTAACCAACTGGGGCCTCAGGACTCTGCCCTACAGCCCTGGGCATAAACCACCTGGGTGCTGCCCTGCCCGGCTCGGCCTATCTGTCTGCTGCTGCGTGGTCCTCGCTCCCTCCCTCGCTCCTCTGCCATCTGGGGGCCACAAAAGGACTCTTGGAACACTTAATGTTTAACTAATAAAAAGCCCTCTCATCTTGAAAGATGAGAGAAATATACAACTAACAGAACTGCCAATCTGCAAACCTCTGCTGGAGAGACACTCTCCACCGCCGTGCACCTGTCTGTCCAATGGTCCTGAGGGGCTGTGCCCTCAGAGGGCTAGGCACGTCAGGCGCAGAGCCTCTGCCCGAGGTGCAGAGGGTATCAGCCACGCCTGCCTCCTTGGGGGCTATGTTTAGTGTTGGCAGCATCATACTGCCAAGATCAAAACAACGGAGATTCCTTTCTTATTCTGGCCACTCACTCTTGTAGCTGAGTGGGCCAGGTGAGGCAGAGCAGCAGCCCTGAACACGCAGCCACTCCTGGAAGCCCACCAGGATGCATCCTCTCTGGCCACCCAGCAGGATGAGGGGTGCTGACTCAAACCCACGGGATCTTGTCCAGCCCAGGCACTGGGGGATCTTCAGGGAACACATGCATTTATAGGTGTTGCAAGAGCAAAGGGCTGGGGTTATCCAGAGGTGGGGGCCTGAGGGCACAAAGCCCCGCAGACGTGGGATGCACATACCCAGGTCTCTCCTTGAAACTGGGAGAGATGAGAAGAAGGGAAGGTATGATCAGCGGGCAGGGCCTGGATGCTGTGTTTAGTGACATGGGAAAAAGAAAAGGCCATGCCTGCGATGCAGACATCCAGTACACAAAAATCGTGATGTGTAAAGCAGATGAAGGAATCAATGCCTCATTTAATAAGGATTTGCTACAAAGTACCATCAAATTACAGGCATCCAAGTGCACTGGGCCTCCTGGGCACACCGATAGTAACACTGGACCCAGGCTGTCCTGCGTGGGTTGTTGCTGGGAAACAGTCATGCAAAGGACTCTAAGTATGTTCAGTGTCAGGAATTTATGAGAGGTGTCTGCTGTTTAAACTACCCGGCAGACCTGACTTCATCACCCTATCCATCCAGCTCAGGTCAACTTTTCTGACAGAGTCCCTGTCATTTTAAATCCATCAAAGGTCTTGACATGGGCCATGCTGGCCTTCCATGTTAGCCCCCTTAGGGAGTGACTGGGATGGACAGTGATGCAGATTGTGACTACTGAGTCATTTGTTGAAGTTGTCACTGTCTTGGGACCCCTGGGGGAAGCACAGCAGGACCTGCTTTCCTGGTCTTCCCTGCTAGGGGCTCCACCAGAGTAGTTGTCTTGTAAGGAGGAGGGAGGAGGGAAGTGGGTGCAGGGGAGTACCCCAGCCACAGGTGGGTTCTGGCCACGGGACTCTAGAGAGAAGGGGACAAGTGGAACTGGAGGCTGAACATTAATTTTCTTAGCACTGCCCACAAGCCCCTGTGACATCCCTATGGGTGCCTGGGTCTGGGTGCCCCATGTGCAGCCGCTTACGGGGAAGGGAGTTCCGGCCGGGGTATGCAGGACCAGCCCTCAGCCTGGTGAGGGAGCTGCCGTGGCAGCGGCTGCAGAGAAGCAGGTCCTTGGCCAGCTGGTGTCTTTGTCTGAGGGTGGCACCCTGGCCTAGCTTCTCCACTGAAGTCCTCACCTTGCAGGTGGTTAAGCTGGAGCTAGACGTCTATGATCATATCCCGCAGACTGGGACCTGCCTCAGAAAGGACCAGACAGCCAATGGGCAGCATCTCAGAGCCACAAAATCTGCCAGTCAGAAACCAGCCAACCAAAAGGTCCTACTCAAATGGGTGTGGAGTGGTCAGGAGGGCTCTGACTTATTCCAGTTCCTGGTAGCTCCTGAAGACCAGCGCTCTGGCTGAGCCAGGACCACAGTGGTCATCCCACTAGTGGGGCTGTCGTTCAAGTACCCTTTAACCTCTGGGCATTTCCTTCTCCTCACAGGTGACCGCAGACCCCGGCCCCCCTTCTTGGGGTGTCAGCAACATCAGCTGAGACAAACGGCAGCTGGTCAGGCTTCACTGCTCCCTGTCCAGGGAGGGAGCTGGGGCTCTTTCCCCAGCCTCCTTCCTTCTGGGATAATACAAGGAAGGAAAAACACACTATCTTATTTCCTTCTCTCCTAAAGGCTTGACCCACCCCCCCCCACCCCCCAAGGAAAAGCACAGGAAGCACAGCTTTTTCAGCCAAGGATGCTAAGAGGCATAAATTAACATTTGCAAGAATGTGCTGGAAGGAAGGCTACTGGGACAGACCGAGTGCTAATTAACTCCATGAGGCCATTCCATTCTGTGTGATAAAAAAAGTAATACAATCTTGTGGGGAAAAGAGTAGGCTTCCTCTGAACTTCAAAAGAAAGAAATATAGCAACACATTTCAGAGCCAGAGAGAACTTGAGAGCTGCTCACCTCCTCTCAAGCTAAAATCCCACGACAGGGCTGCCTCGCCTGAGCTCGGTGTGGCATGTCATTGGGGCCCTGGCACCCTCTCCGTGTCCTGCAGTGTCTGCCCTGGCATGGAGGGAGCTCTGGTGCCCAGTGCCCACTCGCTGCCACCGTGGAGGCCAGGTGCCTGGTTCCTCTAACTAATGGTCACAGACTCACTACTCGTCTCCACCATCCCACGAGGGCACTTGTTTCTCTGAATTAACCACTGTGTCTGGCCACGATAGGAAAAGGGTTCTGAATGTTCAGTGCCCTCATACTAACTCAGGCCCACCGATGAGTAACAAAGGAGCTCAGGTGCACGTCAGTTGAGCTAAGGGATGTGCTTTGACACCAGGATGGTTTGGGGGTGAAAATCAAGCTAAGCACTTTGGAAAATGCCTGGCACACAGATGGAGCTCAGCAAATGCCTTCTCTCTGGACATGAACACAGGTCCTTGCAGCCGAGCAGGGAGTGGGCCTTTGCTGTCTGGCACCTCAGAGCTGGGTACCTTGTGTGGTCAGTCACTCGGGACTGCAGGAAGACAGTGCAGGTGGTCAGGGGGCTTGCAGAGGGCAGGGCCTATCTGATCCATCCCAAGCATCTCACCCCACACTGGGGGGAGTGAGTCACGAGCTGCTCCCGGGAACTCAGCCACTCAGGACAGCTATTAGGGACCACTGCTTCTCTAGTAGATGGTGGCTCTCGTTTGTACCCCGGACCCAGAACAAATGGCTCTGGTACTGTTCAGATCCTGGCCCACTGCCAGGTGCTGTGGGGGAGCCAGCCCTGGAAACAGGTACAGTTGGGGGCTCTGCTGAGGTCCAGCTTTGTAGGGTGGGTTAATGGGCCCAGAGCTCTGAGCCCAGGCGACCATGTTTTGGGGAGCTTAAAGAGCTCTGAAAGTTCCTCTGAAGAACATTAGGGATGTGCCTTGCAAGTGAGGGCCGAAGACTCTGTTCACAGGGGCCTGAGGGAGCGGCCAGAACTCTGCTGCAAAGGGCGACCGGTCAGTGGAGGCCACAAGTTACAGCTGGTGTCCTTTCCAGGAGCCAGCTATGTGGAGTCACCACATGCCGGGCGAGCAGGAGTGCCACCCTCACCTTGGGAGACACAGGCCAAGTTCCTGAGAGCCTCTGGCCACATCTTGTCAACCAGTCAGGGGGACCTCATTTCATGTGTGTTTCTCTTTAAGGACCACCTGTTTAGGGGATGTGGGGCTCAGAACCTCACTCCTGCTTGCATGGTGCCTGTGACAGGTGGGGTCCCAGGGAGGTCCCTCAAAGCATAACTAACTCACGGGGTTCCCTGTGAGGTCCACCATGGCCTCCTGCACTTAGAGACACTTCAGCTCTATGGAGGCCTGTTTCAGCAGCAAAACCACCAACAAAACCCACAAAAAATATGGAAAATGAATCATTAAATGTACCACAGGAAGGATTCCTGTTTTGACCTGAGAGCTGAGACGGGAGCCGAGCACTGCCTTGTCGCACCTCTGTGGGGGACACGCCCAGCAGGCAGCTCAGTAGCTCTGTCCTGTGTCCTGGAGTAACTGCAAACATGCTGACGGTGTTGGTTTGAGGAAACAAACCAACCATGGTGAGCAGGAGGCTCTGGGTGGACACTGTCTGAGAGCCTGGGCAACTCTGGAGGAGACCGGCTCTGCCTGCTGGTCAAGACACGGACAGCCCTGGGGTGGGGGAGCTGCTGCTGGTGTACCCAATGTGAGTGGTGGTGGTGGTGGAAAAGTGGGTGCCCTGGGGTGCTGGAGAGCTGGAAAGGCCCTCTGGACAGGGTGGGGTCGGCACATGGCTGTGGGAAGATTGCGAGTAGCTTTATGGGGGAGCAGAACCACTCCCACTGGGCCACAGGGGTGGGGGTTGTGGGTGCCCGGCTGGTGCCCAGCAGGGTGCGGCCCTCACCATTGCTGGCCCGCTGCTTGATGGTCAGCATCTGCTCGCCCGACAGCTTTGCCTTCTTCATCGCCGACGTGGCTCTTGGGCATCCGGATAAGCTGGGGGAGACAGGAGAAGCTGTGAGCCCCAGCAGCAGACACACAGTCAGAGGTGGGACAGCAGATAGCACACTTTCTTTGATGCGCATCGTGTGGGCAGCTGTGTACAAATGAGGGTGAACATGTGTGTGCATGTGTGCGCACGTGTGCACTGGACCACCTGGTGTGGACTGATGGGGGAACACGGCGGGGTTGGAGGGCAGGGGGCCTCACAAGCTGAGCCTCTGAGGGAGGGGACCCACTGTCATGATACCACATATAGCCATGGGGGCTTTCATGCAGTCACCATGCTGCATGGAAACTTCTTTGTAGGGGAGACCACCAGGCTTTCGCAAGGTTGAATTTAACACTTAACTTCAGACATGAAGAAGCAGAGCAGAATACAGGATTCCCCGACACACAAACATCTGTCGGATGTGCGAGTTGCATGGAGGCTATTACAGGTCACACGTAAATGTACATGCTCCAACTTACCAACACATTCAGCTTAAGAACAGTCCTACAGAAGGTGTCTGATTCATGACCTGGGACTGCCCTTGCCTAACTTGGCCCCTGGCTCCAGCATTGTGGCTCCCAGCAAGTCCTGACCGACCCTTCCCAACGGATCATTTTGGAGGGAATCAAGGGCAAGCACACAGCCACACATCCTGGCTTCACCTAATTTCTAGGCCCAGTGGCTAATGCCCCACTAACCAGTGTGCTCTGAAACCTCCGGTGTTCCCTGAGGCTTCCACCCTTGGTGTATTTGCTTTAGGGTCCACTCGAGCCCCTGCAGCTGTGCTTGGTGAGGCTAGCGGAGGCCCCTCTTTCCCTTCTGGCTGTGCACTGGCTGATGTCCCTGTCCTCTGTCCTGAGCGCCTGCTCTGTGGAGCCTCATGCCTGGGCTTCCTCACACCACTCTGCTACGACCCAGACAGGCGGTCACAGCTGGGCCCTGGGCCGTCTGGGGCAGGGGTCCTCAAACTTTTTAAACAGGGGGCCATTTCACTGTCCCACAGACCATTGGAGGGCCAGACTGCGAGCCCCAGGATGAGTCGGCTGCTAAGCAGGACAGGCAGCGGCGGCAAAAACACCTGGCAGGCCGGATAAATGTCCGTAGTTTGAGGACACCTGGTCTGGGGCTTAATATACTGGTGAGACGAAAACGTCTATAGACGTGATGTTGTGAATATAAAATTTTGGATTTCACCAGTATATTAAGTACTAGAAAAACGCTGGGTGTTGCAATGGTCCACCTAGCACTCTGTAATAACACAGGCAGATCACGTGACCATCCGAAGTAACTCCTAATGTCCACGTTGATATTACAAAGCTTTCCGAATACCTCTTCAGACAAATTTTCTAATACATTTTCTGATGGGGCTGTCAGTGGTCATGTCTGAGGAAATCACATTTTTATGTAACAGTATTTCCTTGTCCTTTGCGCCAAAGATCTAAGTTGTCTGTTTGACATGACATTTGCGTCTGGTGACGACATTAGAATATCCACACAATTCTGAGAATCACGGGCTCCTCATAGGTCCTGCTGCCTACAAGCCATCACTGTGTGCGCCTGGCGGGTGTCCTCTCCTCACCCCCTGCCCCGCCCCCCCGGGTGTCTGTCTTGCACCTGCTCATGTAAAATGCCAGGAGTATTTGCAGATTGAATGTCTTCATTAGAAAGGAAATACTGACACCATGTAATCCGTATTTTCTTCACGATTTGGTTTCTGCAGAAATCCTTCCCTGAGCCCACCTCTTTGGGAGCACACAGCTCCCTACGCTCTTCTATTATGAGTCCGGCTGTCAAAGGTTTGAAGCACATGCCCGGGGGGGGGAGGGCCCTTTAGGGAGACCTTATGACCTTTCTCCTATGGTGACTAAAGCCTTCCTGAAGTATGGGGCCCTGAGGAGCAGTGGGGTGAAGGGCGGTGCCTCTTGACAGTTGTTCTGCATGGATTGGGGGTTCTTACTTTGCAGAACCTGGAGACTTCAGGGGGAGCCGAGGGAAGCTTTGCAGTTGGATTTGTGGTTCGAGTTCTGGGTTCATCATTGACTCATTGTTTGGCACTTGGTGTTTTTTTATTTGTGAGATGGAGATTAAAAAAACGCACAAAACCCTGCCTTAGAAGGGCATTTTGAATACTGAGTATAGAAAAAGGATGTTAAATGATAACACAAGGCAGATATGCGGTTAGCCAAGCCTGCAGAGAACAGGCCTGGGTGCACTATGGGATCACGCACCAGCAGGCTCTGTGTCCCCAGGACAGCTTCTCTGAGGGACATAGGAATCATGCACCAGCAGGCTCCGTGTCCCCAGGACAGCCTCTCTGAGGGTTAGCCAAAGCTGTGGAGAATGGGCCTGAGTGCACTATGAGCACTGCGTGCTCAGTGTCCCCAGGACAGCCTCTCTGAGGGATGCAGGTGACAGCAGGAGTCCAGGTCTCTCTGCAGCTGGGCCTGGTGCCCTGGGAGTGGCTGTGCCTGGTGGACACCCCCTCTGCCATCCCTCTCTCTGTCCTCAGGGTCTCTCCCCGCCTCAGCCCCAGGCTGCTCTCATCTTGCTCAGCAGCTCTCTCCTCATCACACTGTCAGCTCTGTCCCTGACCCTCTGCCTTGGGCTGGGTGGTGCCAGCCCAGTCAGAACTCACTCTAGGTCTGTGGTGTGAACAAAAGTAAGGGCGGGCAGAGTCCAGGCTCTATATGGTTGGAAAATAGGAGCATCTGGGGTTTCTAAGATACTTTCTGGCCTGAGTCTGCAGGGGGAGGCACACACACCTTGTTCCTGGGGCTCCCCCAGGTGACCCTTGGGACACCCATCCTGCTTTGGCACCCTGTGCCCAGAGCTCCTGGCCACAGACAGAGCTGCCAGGACAGTCTTGTGGTTGCCGCGTTCACCTCTCTTCTTCCCATGTTCTGTCTTTTCAAGTTTATAAGCATTCCTTTGTTCTTCCTTGCACGTCCTCCAACTTGCCTCAGCCCCTCGTAGCCTGGGGCAGCTCCCACCACCTTCCCACGGTGGACTGAGAGCAGCTCCAAGTGTCCTGTGCCCACGGTGGACAAAGAGGGGCTCGAGGTGCCTGCGTCCAGAGTGGATGGAAATGGGCTACAGGAGTCCTGTAGACAGGACTCCTGTGGACAGGGAGGGATTCCAGGTGCCTGCACCCAGGGTGGACGGAGAGGGACTCCAAGTGTCTGTACCCAGGCTGGACGGAGAGGGACTCCAGGTGTCTGAGTCCAGGCTGGACGGAGAGGGACTCCAGGTGTCTGTACCCAGGGTGGATGGAGAGGGACTCCAGGTGTCTGCACCCAGGCTGGACGGAGAGGGACTCCAGGTGTCTGTGCCCGGGCTGGACGGAGAGGGACTCCAGGTGTCTGTACCCGGGCTGGACGGAGAGGGACTCCAGGTGTCTGTGCCCGGGCTGGACGGAGAGGGACTCCAGGTGTCTGTGCCTGGGCTGGATGGAGAGGGGCTCCGGGTGTCTGTATCCAGGCTGGACGGAGTGGGACTCCAGGTGTCTGTGTCCAGGCTGGACGGAGAGGGACTCCAGGTGTCTGTGTCCAGGCTGGATGGAGAGGGGCTCTGGGTGTCTGTATCCAGGCTGGACGGAGTGGGACTCCGGGTGTCTCTGCCCAGGCTGGATGGAGAGGGGCTCCGGGTGTCCTGTGCCCAGAGACCCAGCCCTGCCCCATGGAAGGGCCTAATCCCAGGACTCCAGCCTATGTTGCCATCAGGGAAGATCCTAGCAGGAGAGTCAGATCTTTTTTATCTTTTAAAGGAGATAAATTGATGTTTGACAGGTTGAAACTAGGTTGGTAAAAATTTTGTATCCTCCATTAATAAGGATTCACATAATATTTTCTAGTTCAGATATTTTTGGGGGAGATGCAGGGCAAATGATAATTCTGAGTTAAGAATTATTACCAAATGGGACAGAGAAGCACTTCATAAAATTGGACAAGATCACAGGGACAGCAATTCCATGGCTTGGGGCAGTTCTCAGATGAGGAGCGTAACTCTGGTAAGGGTTTCCAGATGCTTCCGACACTGGTGACCCTCCCGGGGGAGAGAAGGAGGAGTCTTCCTCAGCTCCCGGCTCTGCTCACAGCATTCCCTCTCTCTTCCTTTTCTAGATCCAAGTGGTGAAGCCAGCAGGAAACGCGGCTCGCAGGGGAGGTGCTGTGTGAAGAAGCCAAGGAAATTTCCACCAAATACTTTCACAGTTTAAAGACAGCAGCCAAAAACAACTGTTCCGAAAGCTGCCAAGGGTATGGCTCATAATCCGAGCACATGCACAGTGCGGGCTGCCCCATTAGCTTGATCTCAGAGAACCCAACCCCACTTTGTCCCAGCACCACCGAGTCAGCAGCCCTGACAGCACGGCCTTGGTGCGCGTGGATGTCCCTGTCCTGCCTGCTTCCACGTCAGGTCCTGTCGGTTGGGACTGAGGCCTGTCAGATGCCCTCAGCGTGGCCGTGCAGCTGGGTCCAGTCGGATCTCTGCTCCAGGGACACGTACTTGGCGTGGTGTTTGGTGGACGGAGCGCCACAGTGCTCTGGGTGTCCCAGCTGTGGCCCCTGCACCCACTGGCCAGCTCAGAGGGGTTCCCATAGAGAGAACTGGTAGAGGAGCCTCATTTCAAAATGTATGCAGTTCCCCGTGGCTTGAGTTTTACGAAGTCCTACAGCAAGTGTCTTTAAATAGTTATATATATCAGCTGTCTCCCTACTCCAAATTCTCCTACCTTGAAAGTGGTCAGAATTAAGTTATGTACACGTAATTAACCAAGTGCAGAGAGAAAGAACAAGGACGAGGGGCTCTCAGTCCAGGCCCCGCTGGTGGCTCTGCGTGACCTGCATGCTCCTCAGTCAGGACCCGGCTGGAGGCTCTGCGTGACCTGCACGCACCCCAGTCAGGACCCGGCTGGTAGCTCTGCGTGACCTGCACGCACCTCAGTCAGGACCCGGCTGGTGGCTCTGCGTGACCTGTGCGCTCCCCAGGCTCACACTTCTGGACCCACACTGAGACTCAGGCAGGATTGTGGGCAGTCTTTTGTGGCTGCTTTTAGTTCCCAGTTAGTGAAACCACCGGGAGGAATGAGGGACAGCAGCATTATTTATGGTGTGGGACTTGAGCAAGCATTTGGGAAACTAAATTAGGAAACAGAGGGTCTGATGGACAATGCCTTCCATGCAAACACGCCTGGGTTTGGGGCCTCCCATTCCGATCCAGTGACCGAATGGCCAGTGTGGGTCCAATTTGGAAGTGAATCCTGGAGCTGGCCTGGCTCAGACTCTGGGCACGGGTGGTGTAGCTGCTCAGCCACCTGCTGACACCAGCTGAGCCCTGCATGGGCCTCTCGGGCCCCTGGGATCAGAGCCCCCCAGGGCCCTGGGGACAGTCTGCACATGGCCTGCTGCCAGACACAGAGACCCAGAGTGGCCCCAAGGCAGCGAGTGGGTACATTCTGAAACGAAGACACAGCCGCCTTCGGAGAAACTTCTCTAATTGAAAGTAAGTGCTCCTGAGCTCAGGAAAGTCAGTTATGGGTGGCAAATAGTTAATCGGCTGCTCTCTCTCCCAACTCCCTCACCAGGCCCAGACGTCTGGCACCAGGCAGGAGATCAGGAATTTCAAGTGAATTTTCCAGGGGAAAGCTTTGCAGGGCTTCAAAAGGAGATGTAGGGAAGCCTGACATTTTTATCAAACATCAGCGCAGAAGGGACTTTTTCTGGAGAATGCTGCTGCTGAAAATAGCTAAATCAGTACAACTTTCCTGGGAGGGGGGAATGTGGTTAACAAGACATGGAGGAGTAGGGGGACTGTCCCCTGGGAAGGAAAATGAGTGGAGGGGCTGTCTGTGTGCAGGAACCTTGCACTCTGCCCACACCAGGAAGGGGCTGGGAGAACTTCCTAGAGACGAAGTGCCCCCCACCCCCGCCGGACAGCCACAGTCCAGCCAGACGCAGTGTCTGGGGTTCAGTGTTTCTAGAAAACCAATTCTGCACATCCAGAGGCAGTTTCCTTTATACTGTTTGACTCTTAAGGTATTTATTTTACTCTTCACTATTTCACCACTACTAGTAACAAACTCCTACTGTGTGTAACTTATGTGAGGTACAATGGACTCCATGCATGGTGCCTGCACTGTGAACTATGCCAGTAAGTAACACCACTACATACTGCAGTGCTATTCTGGTCATTGACTGAGCCTTTCACCCACGAGCAAACACTGACCAGGGCAACTGGCAACGTTTCCCGCACAGCATTTCTGGTCCCCACCGGAGCAGCCCCTTTCTAAGTTTGTTTCCCTGGACTGCGACCTCCAGGGAACACAAGCAGGGACAGAGGATGTGCTCTGAGCCCCTCCAGTTTCTGCTTCTTGTTTATCAGATCTGCTCTTTGCTCCCCAGGAAGCGATGTCACTCTGGTCCTTTCTCAACCCAAGGTCCAGAACTTGGAGTATTCCCCACCAGAACATTCTGTGGTGAATAGGCTGATCTTAGCCATGGAGGGAGGCAGTATCTTCAGAAGAGGTTCCTGTGTGCCAGGAAGATGACTCAGCCACAGTGCAGGGCAGACAGATGCCTGGGCAGGCAGGTGGGCAGAGGCAGGGGGCAGCAGGCTTGGCAGTGGCCTCGTCTGTCCATCACATTTTGCTTGCATTATGGGGGAATTAGGCTTTTGTAAGAACCCTTGGATACTGGCCATCATGTATGACAGTGTTGTCGGGAGCCTTTGCATACTGCAGGGGTAGGAGGTTTTAAGGTGCTCTTAACATGCACCTCAGTAAGGAATGTGCAGTGCCCAGGGCCTGGCTTCTAAGATGGTGACCTCTACACAGGACTCCCTGACAGGCATAGGGGCAAAACCGGGAAGTCTGGGACCAACCTGCCTCATAAAAGAGCAGAGAGAAAGTGGGGGCGACACATTTGTAATGAGAGGTGGTAACCCTCTGAGCAGAGCACAACTGGCCATGGCAGGGCCATGAAGGGGCCTCCCCCACCCTGTTCCCCCTCTCCAGAAGCAGGGCTGGGTAAGAGGCACAGATGGAGGCCTCTCCCCCTTGGCACTGATGGTGAGAGTCTGGCCTGGGTGAGTGCTTCAAATCAAACAGGAGAATAAGGTTTTTAAGAGAACAGGATTCAATCTTAGGAGCTTAGGAAATGAACTACTTTAATAACCAAAAATAACTTAAAAGTTATGATCTCAAAATAAGATGTCCTCAAGGGAGTCTCTCACCAGAGGGAAGCCCAGCCATGTTTAGGCTCGGGAGTTGAGGCCCCCATTAGTATCAGCTTGTCCATAAGAGAGGCCTCTGCGGACAAGACTGGGTCCTCCTCTGCGTTCTAGGGAAAGCCCTCAGGGGCTGCAGGGGCTAGACTAGCAGGGAGTGTGACTGCCAACTGTCCTGGGTTCTGTGCAGGCCAACAGGTGGGTGTCACAGTTGTGCACCTGCCTCAGGAGACAAACACCCTCCAAAGCCAGAGGCATGGCAACTCTCTGTGGAGTCCCTGCAGCCCAGCAGACATGGCCCACCAGGTGTTCTGAGCCATTTCTACTCAGCAGTGATCATCAAAACACTGTTAGGAAAAGAAAGCCCAAGTAGAGATATTTTGAAGATCCATTTCTGCAGGTGGTCAAACTTCCTGTCCGTATTCACTCACTAGAGGAGTATTTCTTTAGTGTCCTCATGTGCAGCAATAATGGGGAGGTCCTAACGACATAACAGCCACGCCAACCACTTGCTTGTCATGATCCTGTGTGCTGTTAGGACTTGACCTATGGTGCAGGCAATTTACTATGACCTCGTTTTGCAGAGGAGAGAACTGAGGTGCAGAGTAGTTAACTTGTCCCAGGCCATGGAGTTAGTAGCAGCAGCATGGGATCTATGTCCAGCTGCCCAGCACTGACCTTTGAAGTCTCCACTCCTCCCTTGTCTTACGGCTTTTCTGTATTCACCCAAGAGCACTGCCCTTGAGGAGTTGAAGTCCAGCTGGGGCATAAATGCCTTTGAATACAAGTCTCCTTGCAAGCTGATGATGTGAGGTACACCAGAGTCTGTGGGTAAAGGCTAGACATGTGGTGAAAGTGGGTAGAGGGCCGGAAGAACAACCTGAGCCTTGAATTTGGACCTGGGCATGACCAAGAGGGGGAGGATGACTGGGCTGCAGAGATGGGCAGGGCTAACAGTGAGGACCTCTTTGCCTTGCTGAGGACTTGGGTGCATCTTCTTTAGGCAATGACAAAGGATCAGAGAAGAATAAACCAGGAAACTGCTCAGTAGAGTGCCTGGTAGGGAGTTCATCACAGTAGCCTGGAGGGTGGAACAGCAGCTAGAGGTCAGCCAGGAAGTTGGTGGGGGCCTGTAGGAGGGAGGCCTGAGGCAGCAGCATTCAGTAGACAGTGCCCACCTGAGGAGCATGAGGAGAGGTGCTGGCTTTGGCTGCCCACTGGAAGGGTCTCCCTGCCTTTACTCTCCATTGATAGTTTGGTTGGGTATAGAATTCTTGGTGCACAATCATTTTCCTAAGAGTTTTGATGACTCTGGTTGTCTGTGATAACTACCTTAATGTGTGAACGGCTACAGCATTCAGTTGTGTGATCAAACACTCATTATCTAAGTGTTGCTGTGAGAGTGTTTTGTAGCACAATTGGCTTCTACCTTCAGGTGACTCTCATAAGGAGATTATCTTCAATACTCCAGGTGAGTCTGACCCCAACAGTAGAAAGACCTCACAAATAAAAATGCGGTTTCTGAGAGGAAGAAGAGTCTGTCTGTGGAATGTAACTTCAGCTCCTGCTCAAGAATTTCCAGCTTGCCCTACAGAATTTGCTTAGCCAGCCCCCATGATGGAGTAAGCCAGTTCCTTCCAATTAATCTGTACATTTATCTCCAAATGTTATGCTTGTCTGGGGGAACCTGGTGGGGAGTGAGCCTTTTCATCCTTGTGTCCTTCACCTACAGACCCTTCTACACGTAAACGCAAGATCTCTGAACTGGCGATTTCTCTTGTTTTCTTTCTTTGATTATTTCCTTTTTTCCATTTTCTCTATTTTACTTTTTCCAGAAACTACTATTATTTGATTGTTAAACTTGAGCTGTTGTGCTAATTTTTTTTACATCTTTCATCTTCTTTCATCATTTCTTTGTACTTTACCAGAGATTTCTTCAACTTTGTATTTTAACTTTCTAAGGAAACCTTTAATTTCACTTATGTTTTAAAGAGACAGATCATTGTTCTCTAAATATTTCTTAGATTGAGACGATGGTACATGTAATATTCTTTCCATCTTCCTCTTCTGTTTGATAACAGACTATGGGTTTTTAAAAAGATTGCCTCTCTCTGCAGAAGCGTTTCTGTCTCCTTTTTGTCCTGTAAGGTTGCTTGTATGCTTTTGTTTCTGCATGCTATTTTCTACTTTCTTTCAACAACTGGAAATTCTCAGCTGTTCATTCATGCTCCCAGGCACCTGCAGGGTCTTTCCCTTGGCTCTGTGGGTTCCACCCTGGCCTGGAGGGCTGGGAGCATCAGAGAACCCAAGGGGGTGGGGAAAACGCTGGCTGCAGTGAGGCTCCAAGGGCCCCAAAGGAAGAAGGCTGCAGCCGGCCTCTCCAGCCCCCTCAAGCGTCCATGCTGACTTGCTCCTGCTCCCAGCTTTTCTCAGCACCTTGGTTCTGGCTTCTCTGTTCTGGTTTCTTCTGCAGGATGAGGATGAAGGAGATCCATGCAGGGTACTGAGGAGCTGACCCCTTGGGGTCCAAGACCCTTCTGTGCAGGCCGTGCATGGCCCACCCTCCTCTTCCTCTTGGTTCCTGCCAGTCTGGTTTCTCCACTTGCCTTCTCCCCGCCCACCTTTTCTTCCCTGCTACTTGCTCACAGGCTGTGCAGCTCCTGGGGTGGACCTTGTGGGTGTGGTGTGCATGGTCTCCCCCTCATTATTTATGTGGTTGAACTGTATTGTCCTTTGTGGGTTTATAAAGTCAATGTAGGTCATTTTAGGAGGGTGTTGAGACTCAGTGGAGACACATGTGCTTTCAGCCTGTGAGTTTGACCAGTATTCTCAGCAGAGATACCTATTAAGATCCAGCACTGTGGACACAACACAGATGTGCTCTTGGTACCAAGTGTTGAAGGTGGTCACATCTATCTGTTTGGCATGGGCGCAGGCAGTGCCAGTCTTCCCTCCCTCCTCAGGGGAAGGGACCCTGCGAGGTCAGGGAGCTCTGCTGCCACACCTTGGGCAGGGTGTGTGGCCGTGAGCCATGTTCTGGTGCAGGGATTGAGACAGGCACTGGGGGTAGCTTCTGGGGGAGCCTTACAGAGGCCCTCTTCCTTCTGGGGAAGGGCGGCCTTGTTGGCAGAACACCTCCTTGAGCTGGAATCTCAGGGTATTAGGGAAGAGAGACAAGAGACAAAGGAAGCCTGGGTCCCTGGAGGCTGCAGAGCCCTGAGCTGAATGTATCCACACAGTGGATTTCTCTCTGGGGAGGTCCTCATCTGGGCTGCTGGTTCTGATAATAGAACCCAATTCTAACAGACAGTGAGAATAATGTCTTTTGTTCCTCCTTCTGCTTGTCTCTCAGAAGCACAGAACTAAATTTAGTGTTGATTTGCATTGTGAGTTGGTCATATCTCCCTAAGGGTACGTCCACGTCCTAAGCCCCCTTCTCTGTGAATGTCAGCTTATCTGCGAGTAGGGTCTTTGCAATACAGCCTTGTTAGGGTGGACCCTAAATCCATATGACTGCTCTTCCTGGGAGAGAACTCTGGTCCTAGAGAGAGGGAAGAAGGCCACATGGCCGGGAGGCAGGGTCAAGAGTGCTGCAAGCCACAGGACACCAAGGATTGGGGGGCCCCCCACAATCCCAACACCTGGAAATTCTGACTGCTGGCCTCAGAGTTGGGAGGAAATGTGTTTGTCTTATTTTAAGCAGCCTTATTTGGGTGAATTTGTTAGAGTGGCCCTGGGAATAAACACTCACTTTTGGTAAGCAACTTTGGACTCCTGGTCCAAATATTTTTCTATTTAGCTGTAAGTTGAGGTCCTTTTTAAATATGTGAACTATGACATTTCTATGACATGAGTTGCTGCCCAGAGTTGCCTCGCATGGCAACTGGATGAAGCAGTGACATGTGGAAGCAGATCATGATGAGGCACACCTGTGCCACCACAGAGTCTGCAGGACCACGGACAGCCGTATTCTGGCCACAGCACTTCCCCTGTGGCCGTGGTTGTGGTTATTGTACCCACGGTGGCTGCACTGTGGTGGTTGTATTGTGGTGGATGTGTTGTAGTGGTTGTACTGCAGTTGTGGTAGTTGTGTTGTACTGTGGCTGTTGTGGTTGTATTGTGGTGGTGTTTGTACTGTAGATGTTGTAGTAAGTAGTTGTACTGTGTAGTCATACTGTGTGGTGGTACCATGGTGATTGTACTGTGGATTGTACTGTGGTGATTATCCTGTGTGGTTGTATCATGGTGATTGCACTATGGTGACTGGAATGTGGATGTTGCACTGTGTGATTATACTGTGGTGGTTGTGCTGTGGATGTCGTACTACATGGATGTTTATTGTGGATGTTGTACTGCGTGGTTGTACTGTGGATGTTGTACTGTTGTACTGTGGGTGTTGGACTGTTGTACTGTGTGGCTGTACTGTGGATGTTGTACTGTAGATATTGTGCTGTGGATGTTGTACTGTTGTACTGTGTGGTTGTGCTGTGGATGTCGTACTATGTGGATGTTTATTGTGGATGTTGTGCTGCGTGGTTGTACTGTGGATGTTGTACTGTTGTACTGTTGTACTGTGGGTGCTGTACTGTTGTACTGTGTGGTTGTACTGTGGGTGTTGTACTGTTGTACTGTGGGTGTTATACTGTTGTACTGTGTGGTTGTACTGTGGATGTTGTACTGTTGTACTGTGGGTGCTGTACTGTTGTACTGTGTGGTTGTACTGTTGTACTGTGGGTGTTATACTGTTGTACTGTGTGGTTGTACTGTGGATGTTGTACTGTTGTACTGTGGGTGCTGTACTGTTGTACTGTGTGGTTGTACTGTGGGTGTTGTACTGTTGTACTGTGGGTGTTATACTGTTGTACTGTGTGGTTGTACTGTGGATGTTGTACTGTTGTACTGTTGTACTGTGGGTGTTATACTGTTGTACTGTGTGGTTGTACTGTAGATGTTGTGCTGTGGATGTTGTACTGTGTGGTTATACTGTGTGGTTGTACATGGATGCTTATTGTGGTGGTTGTATGGTGATAGCTGTGAGGTGGTTGTACTGTGGTGGTTGTACAATGGGGGTCATACTGTGGAGGTTGTGCTGTGGTAGTCGTACTGTGGAAGTTGTGCTGTGGAGGTCATGCTTTGGAGGTTGCACTGTGGTAGCTGTATTGTGGAGATCGTGCTGTGGAGGTCGTGTTGTGGAGGTTATACCTGTCTTTGTCCCCACCTGTTCAGCTTAGGGCTTTGGCTCCTGGGGGAGGGACACAGAGCTGGGTGCAGTGTCCATTGCTAGTGATATTTCCTAGCATCCTGCTGTGCTGGGCACATCATTTGCCAAGTGTAGAGTGACTCAGCATCCACAGGGGTGCTCACTTCGTGGGAGGATCTGAGAGGGAGGTGAGCTGGTCCCTGGAGGAGCAGGGATGGGGCTGCATGGGCCTACTCATCAGACCGTGCCTCGTGTGGTTGTTCATGTGTAAATTCACACTTGCTGAAGTCAGGCTATCTCACAAAAGCAGCTCCTCCATCACAGGCATCACTGCATGGAGTAGTGTGGGTCTGGCCTTGCCCTGTGCAGCAAGACCACAGGGGGAGGGCACAAAGTGCGAGTGAGAGGCTGATGCTGTCCTAGAGTGTGCAGCGGAGCTCAGGGAGAGCGCCAAGCCTTCCCTGTGGGGCTGGGCTGTCTTCATTGTGGCTTCTAACCCTATTAGCAGCTAAGGAAATAGGATGCATTTTCTGAACATGTCACTCTGCTGGGGAGGCTGCTTTAAGCGTTTTACAGACATGACCCAACTAATTCTTCCAGCAACTCATGACATAGATTTAATTGAGTATCTTCTCTGAGTTGCTCTACATTGGGAAATTACGTTCCAGCACAGCAGGACACTAGGAAATGTCACATTCCCAGAATTTTTCTGCCAATTCCACAGTGCTCAGAGGTAGATGACAGCATCAAGATGTATCCGAGGTCATCAGTGCCAGCTTGGACAGAGACCTCAGATCCCAGAGAGGGCCACTGAGGAAGGACACAGGCACATGCCAGGTTCATACTCTGCACCTGAGCAAAACTGGTAGAAAGAAACTGATACACACGGTTGTAAAGATAAAATTCGCACAGCATTTCTGCAAATAGTGACAGGAATGAGGGTGGGCCTAGGGACCCCACACTGGATATGGGGCAAGAGGAAGGACCCAGCCCAAACTGGGCAATCTTCTGACTATTAGGCTTCACTAGGTCCCTTAGCAGCAGTCATGAAGTTGAGCCCAGAGCCCCTTGTGGCCATCCATGCTAAGTGCAGACACTCAGGCATGGGTGCAGCTCTCTGGTGACACACACCCTTGTTGGTCTTTGTGGGATCATCTCTTCTGCCACAATAGGACATTCCTGGTTGTCCCAAGTAACCCCATTGTGTGGTCCTATAGCCCCTCAGTGTCTAGCCCCTGGCATCAAGGCTGGCCTTGTGAGGGCCTCTGGATACTGCCTGGCGAGGTTCCCTGGGGGCTGCTCAGCACCCACAGGACAAGTCCTCAGGCAGTCCTTCAGAGTACACACGGGGTGATGTGGAGCAGTGGCGAGGTTGAGGTGGGTGTTCTTACTCCACAGACTATACCACCATTGCTGCCAAAGCAAGAGACATCCTCTGCCCCAAGGAACAGATGTGAGAGCAGAAAACCAGAGTCTCGAGGGCTGAGATTCTTGGATACCATATCCTAGAGAGGAAGCTACGCCAACTGGCTCTGAGCACAGCATGTGCACTCCCACCCAGCACTTGGTGAAGCTGAGCCCGTCCCTTCTGGAGTCAGCTCAAGCCTGGGCAGAGCAGGCTCCCTCCTGCCTTCCCAGTTCCTTTTGTTCTGCTGGCTCCTGTTCCAGAATCTCTGTTCCTGAGAGCTTCCTAAGTACCTGGCAAAGGGTGCCTGTCTGCTGTAGGCTCAGGTCCCTCAATTCTGCATCTAGTGAACATGTAGCTGCTTCCTATTTTAAACACAGACTTGAACCGCATTAAAAATTATATTGAATCACTGATGCACAAAAATATTTCTTAATACTCTTATGCACAGGTGCTGGGCTGGGGCCAGGGAAAGTGACCAGTGGTCTGCCCCCCACAACAGATGTCACAGTGGAGTGTGACAGGCACTGATTGCTAGGGACTGAGCAGGAGGAAAGACCACTCTGCTTGGACAGAGTCAATCACTTCACCCTATGAAGGGAACAGAATCACTGGAAACCTGGTAGCACAGAGGTGAGGGCTTGGCTAGAGGGTCCTGCTGCCTGGACTGTGCCCCAGCTCTGTCCCTTACAAACTGCTGGACCTTGGGAAGTGACTTAAAGTCTCTTTGCCTCAATGTCCCACAGAATCTCAAACTAACATATTTAAAATGTAATAATCATCTTCTCCTACTTTTATTGTCTAAATGATTATGTTCCCTCAATATTTGTACGTGAAAGTCCCCTACAGTGTAGCTATATTATGAGGTGGGGCCTTTAATGGAATAATTAAGGTTAAATGCACATAAGGATGGGGCCCGATCTGGTGAGATTAGTGTCTTCTAAGAAGAGGGACCAGGAGCCTGAGCTCTCTCTGGCCTGTGAGCAAGAAGGTGGCGGCACACAAACCAGGAGTGCCCTCATCAGGAACTGAAGCAGCCAGAGCCTGGATCTCAGACTTCCAGCCTCACAAATGTCTGGCCTGTGGTATGTGGTGACGACCGCCCACGCAGACTAAGATACACACCTCTGTCCAAATTTAGCTCTTTCCTGTATTCTTAATTCCCAATGTCACTGTCCCAGCAGGAGCTAAGGTTGTGCTCAGCCTCTTCCTCTCTCTCACCTTGCAGGCCCTGCTGCTGTCACATCCTAAACATCTGTTCTTTCCACGGTGTTGGAGGTCAGGCCCTCATGTCTTACAGGGGTCCTGGCACCATCTCTACCTGCCTGTGCAGCCCAACCCGCATCCTCTCTGGTCCCTTCCCACAGCCCTCAGGACTATGGTGTGAGGCAGACCCCACACTTTATTAAGACCCCTCAGTGTACATTCTTCCCTGAGCTGACCTGCATCTCCCTTCAAAACTGAGCCCCCACCCTGCTGCGGCCCTGCGCACACTAGATGCTTCTGTTCTGTGTCCCTGCCTGCTGGCCTGGCACCACCTGCTGCACCAGAATGTGCTGTCAGGGTTCAGCATTGTCCACCCTGCAGCCACTTCTTTCCAGAGCAGACCATGGCACCCAGCGATGCCGACCAGTCCCTATCAGGTCAGCAGCCTCCACCTGTGTCCACTGAAGGACTCATTGACGATTGGTCAGTCAGAGGCTCGGGGAGTGCTCTCCTAAGGAATAGGCCTTGAAGGCAGCCTCCCCAGATGTCTCTGAGTCTAGCATCAGTGTCTCCAACCACATGCTCCCCATCGCATTGCAGTCTGTCCCTGACTAAGACTTTCTCCATTCCACTGGCCTTGTGTCTGAGGCCCCTGTGCCTGAGGGTCTGAGCTGGGGTGCTGGAGGTAAGGCCCCACTCAAGGTCACACTCTGGAACTAATGTACCTAATGTGTGGCTTGGTCTCACAGCACCAGAAGCTGAACCCTTACTGGTGGCCCCTGCTTATGATGGCACTGTTATCAGCTGGGACAGGGGAACATACCTCTGTCCTAAACTTCTTGGACATCAACTCCTTTGTGTATAAGATCAGCATTATACATCCTGACATCTAAATGACATTACAAAATTTGCTAAGTGACACTTCCTCTGGAGGCTTTCTGAATTACCTCTGATTATAGCATTTATTTCTGGGAAGGACAGGCCCCCTATGCCCAGCCTGATATCTTTACTAGTTACCTTCACATTCACAAAACTCCATGTAGTCACCTGACATTCACAATACTCCATCTAGTACCTCACACTCACAATACTCCATCTGGTCTCCTCACACTCACAATACTCCATCTGGTCTCCTCACATTCACAATACACCATCTGGTCTCCTCACATGCAACAATACTCCATCTGGTCACCTCACATTCACAATACTCCATCTGGTCACCTGACACTCACAATACTCCATCTGGTCTCCTCACACTCACAATACTCCATCTGGTCACCTCACACAATACTCCATCTGGTCTCCTCACATTCACAATACACCATCTGGTCTCCTCACACTCACAATACACCATCTGGTCACCTCACACAATACTCCATCTTGTCTCCTCACACTCACAATACACCATCTGGTCACCTCACACAATACTCCATCTGGTCTCCTCGCACTCACAATACACCATCTGGTCACCTCACACAATACACCATCTGGTCTCCTCACACTCATAATACACCATCTGGTCTCCTCACACTCACAATACTCCATCTAGTCACCTCACACAATACACCATCTGGTCTCCTCACACTCACAATACTCCATCTAGTCACCTCACACAATACACCATCTGGTCTCCTCACATTCACAATACTCCATCTAGTCACCTCACACAATACACCATCTGGTCTCCTCACACACACACAATACACCATCTGGTCTCCTCACACTCACAATACTCCATCTAGTCACCTCACACAATACACCATCTGGTCTCCTCACACTCACAATACACCATCTGGTCTCCTCACATTCACAATACTCCATCTGGTCACCTCACACAATACACCATCTGGTCTCCTCACACTCACAATACTCCATCTGGTCTCCTCACACTCACAATACACCATCTGGTCTCCTCACACTCACAATACTCCATCTGGTCTCCTCACACTCACAATACACCATCTGGTCTCCTCACATTCACAATACTCCATCTGGTCACCTCACACAATACACCATCTGGTCTCCTCACATTCACAATACTCCATCTGGTCACCTCACACAATACACCATCTGGTCTCCTCACACTCACAATATACCATCTGGTCTCCTCACATTCACAATACTCCATCTGGTCACCTCACACAATACACCATCTGGTCTCCTCACACTCACAATACTCCATCTAGTTCCCTTACACTTACAATACTCCATCTAGTCACTGTCCCACTCACAATGCTGTATCTATTCAGAAATTCATGGGCGTCACATGTCGATGCACACAGAGCCTGGCTTGGTCCTTGGAATGGTAACAGGCTTCTTGGTCATGGTGGGGACCCAGCTATGACTTCTGATGTGTGATGACAGGTGGATCTATGTTTCCTCTTGGGGACAAGACCCAGTGGTGTGGTCTTTACTCTGAGCCAGTCAGGAGACAGCAGGAATGAATTTTTCATGAAGGACATGTGCTTTTCAATGTACTGTCTGTACTTAAGGACATAAAGTGTCTTTCTTTTACTGTTTGAACATCAGTGCAGCCTCAGTAGAAATATTTGCCTGATATATGTGAGAAAGTGTGCGGTTTTAAAGGACTGATCTTTGCTTGTAACAAAGGACTGACCTTTGCTTGTAACTATTTTTTAAAGACTATCCAGTAAGTCCTAAAATTAAAGAAGACATTTTTCATTTCCTTCATATCAGTTCTCCTTTTTATAGGTATGATGTAGCTCAGGAAACAAGGACAGGGATAAAACCTCCCACCTGATCCTTAAATGCATGAAGAACATAGCCCAGTCTAGAACTTGCTCTGAAATGAGACAAAAGTGACTCCCCACAGAGAGGACGGAAGCACAGAGTCCCCCGCCTGGGCCCTGTCCAAGGCACAGGGCCAACTGCACCTGTGCTCTGGGTGTGGGCACCTGCTTGAAAGCAGCCCTTCAGCGTCTAACTAGATCACCATTCAGGAGAGAGAGAAACACAGCAGGTGATTTCTGTTTCTAAAGGCTTGCTTTCTCAGTGTGTGGGGTTTACAGAGGCCCGTGTTGTGAATGTGACACACCAGCCCTGTTCTTTTGGGAGGCTCCTGCTCACCCAGGCTGTAAAGGTTTGGGAAAACCACCCATTTGCCTCAGCACCATGGCTAGGCCAGGGGCCTCCAAGGATAGGGAAACGTTCGGGACTGGAATAAGCTATGTCGTTACTACCTGCCCAGAAGAGAGCACTTTGCCAACATAATGAAATGAACGGGAACTTGTTCAACAGACAGACACCCTGGTCAGCACACAATGGGATATTGTTTGGGCTTAGAAAAGAAGGAAGTTCTGACACGTGAATAGACTTTGAGGACACTGTGTTAAGAGAAGTAAGCCCACAACCACGATGTGATTGTGCTTATGGGAGGTGCCCGGCATGGTCAAACTCACAGTGACCGCAAGTGGAGTGGTGGGCGGCTGGGTGGGTGGGAGAAGGGGGTGTTGTCTAATGGAGACGGAATCTCAACGCAGGACGAGGAAAATGCTCAGATCACTGCCTCCCGGCAATGTTAGCACAGACACTCCCCTGCTGCTGGTGGGGCACGTCCCTGTTAGCCCACCTGAGTTTGGGAATGCATCGGATACTTCCACCATGCACCCAGCTCCCCCCGGCATGCTCAGAACGCTTACCTTAGCCGAAGTTGAGCAAAATCATCTAACACAAAACCTGCTTTACAATAAAGTGTGGAGTACTCAGACCACCTCCTGCCTCCTGTGCCCTAAGTGAACACAGTGGCTGTGTGAGGTCTCCAGTGCAGTTCCACTGTGTGCTGCTTTGCACCGTTGTAAAATCGAAAAGTTAAGCTGGGGACCATCACATACCAGACACTGCCTAACTTAAAAATGTTTAAGATGGTAAATTTTATGTCGTGAATATTTTACCACAATTATAAAAGCAAAACTAAACAAAATGCGGGCCCGCGATGCTCAGGTCTGCCCATTTCCCTCACCCACATGCCTTCCAACCCACACTGTCACTCTGCACCAGTGTGTCAAGAACACTTGTCCCCCCACCTCAATGTCCTTTTACCTCTCAGAGAGCGTCTAAGTAAAACAGATTCAGCTGCTCCACATTGCTCTGCTGGTGCAAGGCAGGAACCCGCGGGAAGTGGGGTCGAGGCTGGTATATCAGCACTCTCCTTACATCTCACATGTGGGGCCAGGCTGGGAAGGTTGGAGGGCAGGCCTTGGACTTCTGTGGCCTCCAGAGGCCCAGGGCCCTCCAGAGGGGTCTGGCAAGCCCTGGGCGAGGGTGGGCAACCAGCAGGGGCAGAGTGTGCAGATTCTGGATAAGATGAGCCTGCATGCTGTGGTTTTGCTCACTGAATACGGCCTGCAGCTTGCTGAGACTGCTTCATGCATCTGAGCAGACCCTATGACCCTGTGCTCTGCTAGGGCCTGGCAGGTGCCCCTTATGGAAGAAAAAACAAGGTGAGGCAGGCAGGCAGCAGAGGTGTAGGTGAGAGCCCAAGGGTGCCAGCCAGCATCCAGGAGGGGCTGCGAGGGATGGCCTGCTCTCCACCTCCTGCTCCTGGGCTCACACTCATTGCACTCTGTGCCCATAGGTGGTTTTCTCTTGACCCCAACATGACAACTCAGCCAGAGCTGTGGGCACAGGAACAAACAGCAGGCGCAGCACCTGGCACCTGCCCTTAAAGTCAAGGGCACAAGTTGGACACAACCTAACCCAGAGGAAAGTGTTCCCTGGGCACAAAGGTCCAGGGGGCCTTGGCTTTCTAAGACACTATCCTCCAGCACCTGGACCTCAGTGGTTCCCAGAGAGAATGTCCTTACTTATTTGTCATATAGATGAGAGAGGTTTTTAAAGTTTTAATAAATTTCATTAGTGGCTTATGATCTGGGGAAGTAGAACTTTTGGGAGGGCATTTGGCACTATCTGTCAAAATTTGAAAACAAGCATTTTTGCTTCCAGACTATACCCTGAAGATGTGGCTGCACAGGCCACACCCCTGTGGACAGAGGACGTTTACGTGAGGTCCTCTGAGACATGCAGACCCAGAATGGGGATGGAGGTGGCACGGCTGGGGGTTAACTTTGAGGGACGCCACAGCCTGTTTGTGGAGGGAGGTCCACCCAGGAGCACAGACATACCTACCTGCTGGTCCTTGGGGTCTAGAGACCCAGGGTCTGCCTGTGCGGCAGGGGGCTGGTGGTGCCAGGTATTTGTGTCTGTGTGTGTGTGTGTGTGTGTGTGTGTGGGTACCTGGGATCGTGGTATGAGCTTTTTGTCCAGACAAGCCACCTGCCTTTGGAAACAGGGTAGAGAGGCCAGGTCAGGGAAAGTATGCTGAGTATGCTAGATTTTTCCCTTTAAACCCAGTTATATTGTTCAAATTTCCTACCTGAGCAGGATTTCTTTAATAATTAAATAATATTCCTTAGTAGTTGGTAAGGCTCAGCGACACATGCCCTGAACACGCCACTTTCCCATTCTGCTCGCTGAGTTTGAGATGACTCCATAGATAGATCAGAAGTGCTGGTGTGAGCCCCGTGCAGGGAACGCCCTGTTCCCAGAGGTCACGAATGCTGCCTGCTCCTTCGGGCTCCGTTGGCCTCAGAGAGGTCCTGCCTCAGCCCATCCTGCCCCACAGCCCTTTGGCACGTCCAGTTCATGGAACAGGCCTCGCCTGGGACAATACACTAGCATGCATTTCCTTCTAAATTAAGCAAATAAAAATGAATGCAGCTGGTTGGATATTTGGGAGATTTTCTCATGTGTCTTTGGCACACTCACCACGCGTCCACAGCAGCAAACGCTGCCCTCTTTCTCCAAGTGGGGCCTGAACATAAATGATTCTAGAGAACGCTACGTGTGTCTGTGTGTTCAAAATTACAATCTATTTCTCAATGTAAATACTGATTAAAAACATTGAAAACTGCTGTTCTACGTCATAGATGGGCTTAAGGAGGGTGCTCTTCAAACAGATTTAAATTGCTTCCCTCTCTCCCAAGACCTCTGAGTTTGTCAGTTTTCCAGGACAGTTTTCAGCCATTTCTTCCTAAACTGGGATGATGAAGGAAGAGCTGACACCTGCTCCCATCCCGGCGGCCACATGACAGATCTCCCCGCCCAGCTGAGGATGTAAGCACTCACCTCCGGTGCGTGAGGAAGCTGCCACTGACGTGCCCCGACCCGTCGCATCCTGGCGTGGGGCAGGACATGCCTTCCGTCTTGACTGACTTCCAGGAGAACTGGGAGCCATTGAGGTACCCGTCCTTCTGCCTCTTGGCGGCCAAGGGACACCCCGAGGCGCTGCGGTGCGAGGCGTATTTTCCTGTGATGTGGCCCTGGCCGTCGCAGCCGGGTACCGGACACCTGCGTGGCAGAGAGGGGACACATTACTGTCTGGCTGCCTTAGACCCAGAGCCTACATCACAAAGTCCACACAGCCTGACAAGCACTGGGCAGGCAGAGGGAAAGAGGAGAGGAAGGGAGGGGAGAAGAAGAGAGGAATGGAGGGAAGAGAGGAAGAGGAGGGAGGGATGAAGGGAGGAGAGAGATGGAGGGAAGGGGGGAGAGAGGGAGGAGGAGGAGAAAGAGGGAGGAAGACAGAGAGGAGTAAGGAAGGGAGGAAGGATAGGGAGGTAGGAAAGGAAGGGAGGGAGAGAGGGGGAGAAGGGAGGGAGAGAGGGAAGAGGGAGGGATGGAGGGAGGGAGGAGAGGGAAGGAGGAAGGAGAGAGAGGGAGGGCGAAAGGAGGGAGAGAGAGGGGTGTAGGAGGGAGGGAGTGGGGGGGAAACCAAGGAGGGTGCCACCAGCTGGAGCACCAATGGCTCTGCCTGGCAGCAGCCCTTCCAGAGCTTGTGGAAGGCAGTTCTGCAAGGACCTGGGCAAGGACCAGCCCTGTGGGTCACAGAGACCCACTGAGACTGGCAGCCACTGGCACACAGATGTCTAGCAGACACTGCTTGGAGCAGAATCACAGTTTCATCAGGAAGACATCGGGGTTATGCTTAGAGGCTTTCTCATGTTCTTCTCCAGATGGAGAGGACATTGACTCGTTTGCTTGTGTTCTCTGGAAGTCAGAAAATGCCCCTTCAGCTGGTAAGTTTTTAAGCCACATCAAGGCTTCTGGAACAGCAGGGCACAGAAATGGGAGGCAAAAAGGGGTGCATAGACAGGGCACAGACAAGGGAGGCAGAGATGGAGTGCAGAGAACGGGGGCAGAGAAGGGGGTGCATAGACAGGGCACAAGGAAGGGAGGCAGAGATGAGGTGCAGATGGTGCAGAGAAGGTGGGCAGAGAAGGGGCACACAGAGGGGGTCAGAGACAGGGAGCATAGCGAGGGGCACATAGAGGGGCTGCACATAAAGAAGGGCCACAGAGTCCCCAGGGGGACTGTTGCTGGAGCTGAAGTGGACCCTGGCTACCAGGTGCTGTGTAACCAAACTCCTGCCTTCAGTTTGGCTGCAGGACCCAGACACAGAGCCAGGAAGTTCTGACAGCACTTTCATTCTGCAGAATTTGTATGTGTATTTTATTTTGATAAATCATAATTTGCTGTTACAATTTATCCTTTAATTCATTTTTTTTGTTTTAATTAAATTTTTTTCCCCAAAGACGTTGAGTGAGAGTAAATTCCAGGAGGCTGTGCCAGGTGTCCTGTGTGGGCACTGAGGCCTCAGTACCCGGGCACACGCACTCTGTGCAGCTGCAGATTGGTGCCCTCAGGCTGGGGCTGGGTCAGCCCTGGCTTCGAGTCCTGCCTTAGAACTGAGTGGTGTTCATAAGAGAGCATCAGTAAAGCTTTCTCTGTGGGGTTGTGGCTGAGGGAAGCCTCAGTTGCTTCTTCCACCAGGAGAAGAGGGGGGTTTTGTGATTCTGTCACTCAGAACATCAGGGAATGGTCACATTCATTGCTGGACAGCACCAGCAGCTTGTTAGCCAGTGAGCAGAAGAGCTCTGGTTTGGGATGCTGGCTGCCCTTAGTCTACTGAGAGCTCCAAGATGCCCACTGAGACAGAGTCTCTTTCCTGCTGATGAGCACGTGCTCCCTGGCCAGCCTGGCCCCTACCTGATGGGCTCTTGGTCATCCTTGTCCTCCTTGCTCTGAGCTATCCTGATGCCGCTCTTCTTTGCTCTTGGGCAACCTGAAAGGCTAAAGAAGAAACATGTTTCAGAAAGCATCACACTGCTCATGCTGGTCAGATGCTGGACAACTGTGGATGCTCTGACTCATTCCTTCCCAAAGCCTGTGTTTGTGGGCTGGGGTCAGAACCCAGGGGGCCAGAACCCTTCCTCACAGCCCTAGAGGCCCTGGCAGCCTTCATAGCAAAGAGGCCTTCAGGGGAGATAGGGTGGGCTGGATGCAGGCAGAGACTTGGAGGGGCAGAGGCAGTGGGGAGTCACCAGAGATGCTGAGACACAGAGAGAGACAGAAACAGAGGGGGAGAGAGAGATGGGGGAGAAGGAGAGAAGGAAAGAGAGATGGAGGGAGAGAGGAGGGGAGAGAGGAGGGGGAGAGATGGAGGGGGAGGAGAGGGACAGAAAGGAGAGAGAGAGAGACAGAAAGGGAGAGATGGAGAGAGAGAGAGAGAGAGAGAAGGGAGAGAGAGAGAAGGGAGAGGGACAGAGGGAGAGAGAAAGGTAGAGAGAGGGAAGGATCAAGAGAGAGAGAGGGAGGACGGACAGGTGCACAGATACTGGGGAGCCCTCAGGAGAACTGCAGGTCTTCCCAGCTCTTGTTCCTGGGAGTCAGTCTCTGTCAGCAGTGCCCAGCCTCCACCTCAGCGGCGTTCTGGAGGGTGGAGGTGCCAGCAACCTGCTCCAATTCGCCTCAAGTGCAGGCTTGTGGCAATATCTGCAGAAGGTTCAGTAGGAGCTGAATGTGCTTATTCTATTTAATTTTCATAGTTTGGGACATGGAGAAGTTGGGAATTTTTTAAAGGAAGTTTTCCAGCCGGCCATACACACACACACATACACACACACACACACAGATGCAGGCTCACAGGAGAATATACAAAACAAATGGCATGTTCTGAAAAGAACCGAAGAATCAGAAACCAGATAAGAAACAGAAACCAGGTAGGCGATTTGTGGAGAGGCCCTAGTATGGAACATGAACGCTGATGCTGGTGCCCAGGGGAGTTCCGGGGGATGGGGTAGGGGGTCTCAGCTCCCTCTCCCTGCTCTGAGCTTGTGGCAAGTACTGGACTTGGCTGAAGCCTTGAGAAGCACATGGTCTTTAGTGGGGAGCCCACTGCCCTGAGGGACCTCAGTCCCGGCCCAGGCCTGGGCCCACCTCCCCGTGTGTCTCCAGGCTGGTGCTGCCGACATGTGCTGGGGAGGGTGCTGGCCCCATGGTACCCACGAGAAGGCTGTGTACAGTGTGGTGTACTTGGGGCAGCTTGGTGCCTGTGCCCTGGGTCCTTGCCCTGCCCTCTCTGTTCCTGCTGGCCAGAGTGCTGCCCCCACAGGCCCAGGGCCTTGTTCTCAGGGGCAGAATGTCAATGTTGGACTGCAGGCTTTGCAATTTTTACTACTTGCCAATCTTCATGCTTGATGGGAACAAGGGGACTTTTTCCCTACTAGTCAACTGAGCACCAGAACCCAGGCATAATGGAACTAAAACTCGTTCAATACTTTAGAACTCTCTTTCTCTGCTTATAACATCACTTGCCCTGACCCCAGCCCAGCATGAGATTCTCCACAGAGTTGCTGTGCTGGGGAGGGGTGCAGGCTGCCAGCTCCTGCAGTGGCACTAGTGAGGGAGGGACTGTCACGGGGCAGAAATACTAGTCATGGCAAGTGGTAGCAGGATACACAGGCACTGGCACAGGAAGGTGCTGGGTGATTCTACAGTCTCTTTTCACCTTCTGTCTCCATTTGTGAGCCCTTTCTAGGGTCTAAAGTTAACCCCACAAAAGTCATTCACCCTCTCCTGTCCTTACACTTGCAGCCCCCACCCCGATCCTGCTGTGTGCTCTGAAGGTTGCTTCCTTAGCCTCTGGACCCATCTTCCATTTTTAGAAGTGCAGTCAGCAGGGTGAAGCAGTGTGTCTGCTGGTGATGACACCTTCGTGTCTCTGCTCACCTTTCCCCTTTGTTCACCTCGACACACTTAGAAAGTCTCAAAGTTAATACCCTTGGCCAGAACCGGGCCCCAGCCATCTGGCTTCTTTGACTTCCACAGGATGACAATGACATCACCTGGGACCTCTGTCCCAGGCCCTTTCTGTCTCCTCTCTCACCCTCCCCATCCCCGTGCTGGAGGAACCTCCATCACCTCCTGCACCTTCCCCCTGTGCCAGTTTTCTCTGTCACATTCCCTGAAGCCACTGGCTTCTGACAGCATGTCCTGTAGGCCCCTGCCAACCCTGCAGCTCCCTTACTTGGGCGAGTCCTTAGTTTCTGGAGAATAAAGTTTAACCCCTTTAAATGAATTTATCAAGACTCCTAAAGCAAGTTTCTCTATAGCGACTCCCATGGAGTTACACCTGAAACTCTGAGCCAAATTATTCACTGTCAAATGCATGTTGACTTTGTGCCTGTTATTCTGACACCTTTTCTAAGGCTGTTCCTTTGCTCAGAATATCTTCCTCTGCTGCCTGGTGGGAGATTCATTTTTCCACAAAGTTCAGCTCAGGATTGTCTCTGCTTCCCTGCCTTTGACCTGACTTGCTTATCAGGTTTATGCTTTTATATAAATATACTAAAAGTATATTAGAGGCCGGGTGACTGCCTAGTACCATGCTAGTCTGGGGACCACCAGACACTTGCAACTGGGCCACACATCATCCCAAGAACCCCCAGTCTCAGGTTTCTCCTAAGGCCCCAGAACACACGCAGGGGTGTTCAACCTTTTTTTCTTTTCTGCTGAAAATTACAAGAATCAGAGTTGCCTGAGGCCACATATTAAACACACAAACAGTAAGAGAAGCTGAGGAGAAAAAAAAACTATCTATACAGACTTTGCATGATATCTGACACCTCAGACAAGTAGGACAGGCCTCAAATAACCTGTATGCAGCCTGTGGGTGGGTTTGACACCCCTGCTAGAATACAACATCTGGGCCTATTGTGTGACCTTTTTCTCCATGGCCCATCTGTAGTGTGAGGCCAGGAACACCCTGGGTGCCATGGTTCTGTAGCCTGAGGCACAGCACAAACAACAGGCTCAGTAAGTATTTACCATTCACCAGGTTCCTGGAATTCTGAGTTGATGTTCAGGGACTCTGTTCTAAATGATTAACAATTTTCTGGACTGAAACTGTCTTTCACATTTCACCATCACTGATGCAGGGGCCCATCACACGCCTGCATCTTTATCTGGGGTTTTACAGTGCTCACACCATAAACACTTTTAGTTCACCTGCATCTCCTGCCGGAGGATGGGGGAGGGCTGGAGCTCGTGAACAGATGAAACCGGGGAACCCAGGTGGTGCAGGGAAGTGGGCCTGACACGCACCAGGCTAGAGTGGAGCTGGACAGCCACTCAGCATGAGGCTGAGTGGCTATGGGCCTGGAGTGAGAGCAGTTCTCTGGGGCGGAAGCAGGGCTGGGCTGGGCTGGGCTGGGGTGGCAGGTTCCAGAAGCTCCCTGGAGAGGAGACACATCTTCCAACTAGAGAGGAGGGCCCTGGACCCTCCCAGGCAGGCCTGCTCCTCGTGCGGGCAGGTGACCCCAAGCCTGGCATCTTCACTGTATTTGGAATGGATGACTCCTTTGTGTCATAGCAGGTGAGTCTTGGGGGATGTGCTGCTCCCTGGGAACACTGGGGCAGGTAGATGGACAGTGTCTGGCCCTTTGCCTATTGTCCTGGAGGCTCAGATATTGCCCATTATTACAGAAGATTGGAACAAAATTGCTTCAGGAAAGATGGGGTTGACAATGTGGGTAGCTTGGGATCTCTAAGCTCTTGTGTCTTCATTTGCAATTAAGATAATGGCAATCTCATATGATGGTGAGATTGTATGTGCAAAAGGCTCATTGCAATTTTTGGTACATAGTCCAAAAAAATTTGTCCAGAAAAATTTGTCTTGTTACTGCAGGCCCGTCTGGAACCCTCGCAGGTGCACGGAGTTCTGGTGGAGTCTGATTCCTACAGGACACTCATTTGTGAAAAAGCAGACTTTACCTCTGTGCAGGAACAACTCCAGGGCCCCTGGACGTCTCTGACCCCATTAGAAAGGCACCAGGGATGGCCTGCCGGGGAGGAGCCTGAGTGAGCCACCTGCACCAACAGTTCTGTGGGTTGCAAGGGAAGGAGGTGGCCCCAGAAAGGGTCACAACAAAGGACAGAGATGACTGGAAAACAAGATTGGGAGGGGGGCACAAAATCTGATAGACATTTTGTTTGTTTGTAAACAAGAATACAAAGATAAGGCCTGTTAGTAACTGCTCTATGGGTCCCTTTATAGGCAAAGTGGTAAACAGGCTTCTTTCTTCACTGAGGAAGCAGGGAGGGCATCTGATGAGGGATTTTCTGGCAAACACCACCCTCAGCAGGCGCGCGGTAAGAGCTGCGGGAGTGCTTCAGGCGCTGTGCACAGACGGACACAGGGAAGCAGGTGCAGATCCCTCCCGTGGAGGGCGGCTCTGGGTACTCCTGCCTTCTCAAGGGCCGTTACGGGGGAGGGCTCCCGCTCTGCTGATCTCTGGGCCCTCCGTTTGCTGCATTCCGAGAGTAGCAAACCCATCCGGGCTCCTCCCGGGCTCTGCACGCTGTGACGCGGGCCGATGGGCGGGGTGCTCGCGCTCCAGGCTGCCGCCAGCAGAGGGCGGTGCTCAGCGGAGACCCAGCGGCCAGCACCCCACCTGCAGGGCACCGCACTGGAGCCGAGGCAGCTGCGCCCTGGGCACCGTGTGGTCTTTGCTCTGTCACCCGGGGGGCGGAAGGTGCCTGGGACTCAAGTAATTCACCACCTCAATTGTGGCACAACTGGGAAAAAAGGCCAAAGAGTCACCTTGGAGGGCGGTTTTCTGTCTAGCCACCACTGGGGTGACATTGTCTTCATGTGCCCGGGAAATGGACAACAGGAGATAGAAACTGAGGGGAGGTTTTTTCAGGTCGTGATTACCGCCTTAGGTCTGGAGAAGCTGCTTGCTGGCCGAGGCTCCTGTCTGCCCTCAGCGGGCAGCTCACACAGAGCTCCTCCTGTGTGACTGGGGCCTTGGCTCTGTGTCAGTCCACTGACTGCTGGCAGCACTGTGCCTAACGGAGTGTCCAGCCTGATGCAAACGTCCACGTGAGGACAGCTGTTCCTGGGATGCGTGACCTGACAGTGAGGCCAACTCCGACGTGCTGACACCCTGCAGGGCCGCGTGGCACTCACGGGTGCCAGAGGGAAAATCAAGTTTGCTTTCTAGTTCCAGGATTCATCCTGGGTCAGTTGCTCTGGACATAGAAGAGCTTAAATCTAATACATTGTATTCTAATCACAAGTTCATGTCTATTATCACTTAACATTCTAAGATAAAGTGAAAAATGAATAAAAATGTTTAAACCAAATACGACTTAACTTTCATGATGCCAAACCAAACCAAACACTGTCCTGCTCACATGCACACACCATGGACTGCCGGCGTTCCAGATGTGAGAGAAGACTGAGATTTGTTTTCTAAGAATGTGCTTGCTGTTTTATATTTAACTGGAGTTTTAAAAAATTAATTTAATCTAAACCAACGCTCTAACTCTGGTAATCCCTGTTGGAAGCCACGGCTCGCACTGCTCCACATTCTGGCACAGGGCTGGTTCTGTGCTGTGGGTGCAGCCTGGCCGTGTGCCGGGCCTCTCTCGACCCCCTGGTTTGCGTCAGCCCCAGGGATACCCAGCAGTGGCTGTCAGACTGACAGGCAGCCAGGGAGGCTGCTGCACACCCATAGCAAAGAGCCACCTGCCCCAGAATGTCAGCATGCAGAGTCAGGGAACTCAGTTGAGGGAGAGATCTTGTCACTGAGTCTGAGTGGCACACTTTGGTCCCTGGGGGGACCATAATCGGGCTTCTCACACAGGCACTGTCCAGACATCACTCCAAGATGGCAGGGACTGAGCAGAGGAGCACATTCCATCCTCACAGCAGGATTTTAGTGACCAAGAGCCTCCATGGGGATTCCCTCCCTGATCCAGCAGCCAGGGGAGGGTCTCCACTCTGACCACCAGGTCCTGGTCACTCCAGGCAGCTGGGGGCTTCACTCTGTGTGTGTGCACAACAGCATGCCCTGGGCTGGGGGCACTGCCCACTGTCCACACTTGCATCAGCCGCCCTCCCGCCCTTCCTCTTTCCTCTTTGTCTTTCTGTGGGAACAGCCCCTGTCCTCTTGGCCACCTGCTCTGTCAGCCGGGCTCTGCTGTGGGCAGGGGCACTCTGCTCTCCACTGTGGGAGACTTCACTTTAAGTCAGTCCTAGTTCAGAAACATCCTTCCCCCTCCTTTGGCACTGGCTTTTGGTTCCAACTAAACACAACATAAGAATTGGCCATCTGTAGTAGACTCCTGAGTACAGACTATATGTGACACAACACTCCTCTGAGCACACACAGTCAGGCTCCTGACAGCCCGACTTGGGCTTCCTGCTCTGTCCCTGTGGAATCCAGTCTGCAAGAACCCCAGTGGTCAGGTTTGTGACAGCCCATCCCTGGACCTGCATCAGGATGACTCGTCCCTGGCCAGCCTCCAGCAGGATTCTGTCACATCGGCTGGCCCTGGAATCCCTTCTCCTTGCACTGACCTACCCTGCCCCTGGGCCGTGTCCTCCTAGAGTCTCCCCCTGTGAGACCCCAGGGCAGCCTCCCGACTCCTCTCTCCCACCAACCTTGCGTAAGGCCTGCCTGAGCATCTTTAGCACGACTGTGGGTGTTTTTTCTTTTCTGACACTCAAGTGTCTCTCCGTCCCCTTCACCACAGTGTCCTGTATAAGGGAGACACAGGGGCAGGGACTCTGGGTCTCAGGACTGTGTGTCTCCAGATGGCAGCTCTATGCCAGGCCCAGGGTCTGTAGCAGTGGGCTGTCCTGGTCCAGTCTGGTCCTCTGCAAGGAGTGCACAGCAAGGGTGGGGCCCTAACTTGAGGAGACTGGCTTCTGGGGGCTTAGAAGCAGCCTGGTGATGCCGTGCTCAGGGTCTTGTCACACCCTGGGTGTCATTCTTCTCTATCAGTTTGGTTTAGAAAGAGGCACTACCAGAGGCCTTTAGGAATGTTCTTGCGAAGCCGTGTGCAGAGGGGACTGCTTGGGCACCGAGTCTGTGACTCCCTAATTTTACCAGGGGTGTCAGACTGTGTACCACATGAGTGACGTCCCTGTCACTTCAGGGAGAAAGAGAAAGAGTAGTTTTGGGGGAAGGGACAGCCTGTGCACGTACCTTCGATGAGACGCGTAATTCCCGGTGATGTGTCCGGAGCCGTCACAGCCAGGGGTGGGGCACCTGCGAGTAAAAATGCAAACGGGGTGGCTTACTCCAGAGGAACGAAGTTCCTTCCCAAACAGTCCATTTTCTTATTGGTCCCCAAAGCAAACTCTCCTTACTGTGTAACCTGCTACCTGAACCAGACACCCTCAGCTCCCAGTGGCCGTCCTGTACAAACCTGCACCTGCCTCCTTCCTTCCAAGCCCAGTACCCTTCTGGGGGTCCTGGTTGGGGCAGCTGCTTAGGTTTCTCTTGGGGGCACACAGTGTCCCTGGTCCCTAGGATTGCATCCTTTCCCTCCCGGCTTCAGGTTAGGGAGCTGGTTACATGGGGCATGTGGTGCCCCAACCCACGTGGAGGCATGGGTGGCCTTCATCAGATGCCGGCACCACCCAGGCTCAGCCTGACTCTCTGGGCTCTGAGTGGCCTTGGGTCCAGTGAGGGCAGCAGCTAGGGTCAGACTATGGGAGGGTAGGACAGTGATCTTCCTGACCATTGCTGCACTCAGGTGGGTTTGATTTCCTTAGGAGTTTGCTACTTTAACTGATACGAGTGGGGCACAAAAGGTCAGCGTAGGGTCACCAGGCCAGTGGAGACTCGGAACAGCTGAGGGGCCCCTACGCTTCCTGCGTAAGCCTAGCTACATGACTTCCCCTAGTCACTTAGCTCTGGCTTGGCCACTGCTCTATTTTAAGAGACTGTTTTCGAAGAGTTTTCTTATTGTCCTTTATATAACCTCTTAGCTGTGTCATCTAAAGAATTAAAACACAGGACTCCAGAAACATTTTCTCTTTACACTATTTCAGTTGCATTTGTACCTAAGAGAAATGTAAAAATTAAGGACAAAAATTAAGAAAAAACTCATATTCCTTTTCATTGAATTTATACCCTCCCCCAAAGAAGGCAAGGATAAAGTGCTTTTGTAAACACTATCCCCACCTCGGAATGGTATCCAATGTGCCATCTCTCTGCAGTAAGCACCTGTGAGCAGCACCCCACATTTTAAATATTTACTGAACGTTTCCTGATCCTAAAGATTTCAGCTTCCTCTCCACTCAGAGAGTCACTCTGGCCGCAGGGGCTGAGTTCAGCCCAGCAACTTACTTACAGATAGGCTTTCTCAGATCAAAGGAGGATAGGGGCTTGAGTGGGAATACAGGAAGCTGGGTGATTTCAAGTGTATGAATGTCCTACTCTGACACTGGATGTGTAAACAATTTTTGGCATTCTTTTGTTATGAGAAAGGGAACATAATTCTACATCTTAGGGTACGGAACTGACATATTCACATCCTGTTAAAGGGCGGAGTTGAGTGAGAAGCCAGTGGAGGACTCTCCCGTGCACCCCCATAACACCCCTTTACGGGGGGGAGGACTTGGGGTCTTTAAAATAGGAGTTTGAGGCAGAACAGGAATGAGGTATACATATCAGAATAATAACTCCCAATCTGATTGCTGGACTGATTTTTGTTACACTTAAATTATGATCATAAGACCACTCTGTCAGTCATCAATTATTGTCTAGGTCATAATAGGCTCGACTAGCTGACGGCCAATGAGATGTCATGTGTGTAAACCCTGACTCTAGCACTTTCATGTGGGGAAGAAAATTTAAAACCAAAAAAAATTGTTCTAAGAAAAGCTAATCTTCATTCAAGTTTCTATTTTGAAAATGTAACAAGAAACAAACTTTTCCTACCAGCCAATAATATACATTTTGTCTTACCTTTTGCTCAAGAAAAGGCTTCCTAAACTCCTCACATAAGTACACACAGTGCATGTTTACTTAAAATGCATTCTTTTTTTTGGCCAGGGCCAGGTTTGAAGCCACCACCTCCAATATATGGGGCTGGTGCTCTATTCCTTTGAGTCACAGGTGTCACACAACATGCATTCATTTTAATATGTCTTTTTTGGGGGGGGCAGAAGGAAGTTGATGTATTTTGCTCAAATTTAAAGTGCGGTAATATAGTCAAAATAATACCATGACAATCAGATTTTACTGCCTATATAAAATGTTGCAGTAGTTGCTATGTGTTTAAATGCCATTTACAAATGCATAGTTCATCATTTAATAAGAAAGGGGTGCTTAGGATGTCCCTTTGCACCATGAAAACCAACAAGAGGATATTGATTTGGCTCATTTCAGAGCTTTCACTGTGTTGAGAAAGGCAAAAGAGAGCAGCAGGAGGACTTTCTTAAGAGGTTTTTTTTACTTTCAGGATTTCAAGTTGGGCAAAAGGGGGTTGCGTTCAGATGCTCCACTTGCCGGCTGTGCACACGTGGAAGTGTCCAGCAGGCCGGGATTCTCAGCCCTCTGGGCCTGCACCTGCCGTCCCGAGTGAGGAGGGGCGGGGGCCTCTCCTGTCCCTTCTGCTGACACTGTGGTCCGGGGGCTGCCCCAAGTGTCCCTTTTCCTGCTGTCAGGTCGCGCCCAGCAGAAAGGCCGTCAAAATACAGATTTTGTCCCCCTGAAATACAATGCCTGGTTTTCTCCGGGGTCGTAATTCAACTTTTTCATCTTTAGGTGGTGCTTCAGGACCATATAAGGCAGCCCAGAAGGGGTTTTCACTGTTCTTTCGTCCAGCTGGGGTTCACATTTATGCTACTGTTCAAGACTGTAAGGCGTTTTAAAATCTTAGGTTTACGTACAAATTTCCCAGCTTTAAGAAGTCTCAATATTCAAATATATAGTTTTCTGAAGTCAGTGATTCTTCACCCAACGAAAAGGATTTTTGATTCTCAAAAGGAGTGGACTTCAGGATCCCTGATGGTGGGAGTGCTGTGTAAGTGACGGCAAAACTCTGATTTGCATCCTCTCATCTAATAGCACATCCTTCTCATGAAGGGGGCTGTGGGGGCACTGACATCCCCTGGGGTAAGACCAAGCGCAGCCCCTGCTGCTCAGCTCAGGCTCTGAGCGGCAGAAGAGGTTCCCTGGGTTTCCATGGCAATGCTCCCCCCCCCCCCACCCAGGAGGCTTCAGAGCACACAACCTCCACTCCTGCTTTCCTGAGAGTTTTCTGTGATCAGGACACCGTGGTCAGGGCTATTTTCAGTTCCAACGGATGGTTAAAAATGTAAAGTTGCATTAAATAAAACACTTGGCTCTCTCTATATATTTTTGTTTTATTTTCCAAAGGCATTATTGGTAAAAAAAATCAGGTAAAGAAAGTGATGAATAAATAATCTCAAAATCTATGTTTGCTGCTGCTCCACAGAACATTCAAGACAAAAATATTCCTGATCTTGCTTTATCTCTGGTCATGTGTTTGCCTGAGATCAATCACGATTAAGAGGAAATATATAATTTTGGGCAGTGCATATTACCATCTGAGAAAACTGGTCTTGTATAGATTTTTTAAAATGGTGAAGGAAAAATTGTAATAAACGGTTTTAAAACGGTGTTGAAGTTTAGGATGACATGGGCAATTCAGGCAAAATTGAAAAAACAAACAAAAACCCCAGAAGCACTGGCGACCTTGGTGTTCTGATTTCATAGCAGGCCACTCTCCTGGGGGAATAGCCGAGGTTTTGCCACTTTTGCAGATGAGACAGCAAGGAGATCTCTAAAACTTGCCCGCCCAGCACTCCCATGTACCCCTGGCTCTCTCTGTAATTCACTGGTGTGAGAATCACCACTGATCACATGCGTGTGGGGGTCAGGAGATGTACACATGGCCATCAAAAAGGATCCGACATTTTTGCATTAAAATCCATAATCATAAAAATCACGGCCTTCTGCGTTAGCACACACCACAGAGATGGGACAACTGACTGCTTGCTCAGGCGTGCCTCTCACCTGTCCTTGGCAGGCATAAAGCCCACTACTGTGCTGTCCCGTCCCTTTTACAAAACCACACTTGAAACAGCAGCAGAAATGGGGACAATTGTATGTACTGACTGAAGCTGGGCTGCCCCTCCATCAATCACACAGATGTTCACATGGAGCCCTCTACACTTCACCATCTCATTCTCTCTCTTTCAGTAAGAAATATTATGAAAATTAAATAAATACTCAAGTCATACTAAGCCATTAAGAACAGGACGCTGTCTTCACGATAGTACGCTCTGCAAACCGGGGCGGGGTGGGGGCACCCTAACTGCAGCTCTGCCCTGGCTCTTCAGGGAGGAGCTCCAGGCAGACAGTGTTGTTCTGTGGGGTCAGAGTGGCCATGCTGCGCTCCTGCTGGGTGGGGTGAGGGTTACACATCTGGAGTCAGCTGAGGGTCTGTCCCTCACCATTCCCCCCAAACAAGCTCACACTGATGACTTCGGGCAGGACACCCTGGGAGGCAGGGCTCGGGGATGTTGGGGCTCTCCTGTGCCTCACTCAGCATCTGGTGGGGTCCACCTGCTGGGGAAGCTGCAGTCAGCCCCAAATCAGCTCACAGGAGAAAATGTCTTGAGGAGACACATTCTCTCTCCTGATGGAGTCAACTACTTATTTTCAAAGCCCGTAGAAATAAAGCTCACAGCATCAGCCTGTGGGGGCTGTGTCTGGATTACTCTCTCTCTGTGGTTGACCTAATCTAATCAGGCCAGCCTGCTAAGGTTGTGTGCTTTCTAAACATACATGAATACTATTTAGAACAATGAAAAATAAAGTCAGACTAGTGTATTTTTAGTTCTTTGAAGAATTTCAGGGAAGCCCTTTTGAGAGTGTCTTTTTGTTCCTTTCTTTCATGATAATTCTACAGAGGGGGCTAAATTAGTAACACACAAAATAAGAAAATAAGCATTATTTTTTTTCTTATGCCCTAAATTTTAAAAGAAATAATAAACATGTAAAATTAAGTCTTGTCTGTAGTAGAAAAACACATTTGTAAGTCAGAATGATTCTGGCCACATACACACATATGGAACCCTTTACCCCACTATATAGAAATTTCAATTAAAAACTTTTTTTCTTTTTGGCCAGGGTTGGTGATTCATACTTAAAATCCTAACACTTTGAGAGGCCAAAGTAGGAGGATCTCTTGAGGCCAAGAGTTCAAAACCAGCCTGGGCAGCAGAGTGAGGTCCTGTCTCTCTGGGTGTGATGAGGTCACAGCTGCCTGGGAGGCCGAGACAGGAGGAGCACTTGAGCCTGAGCTTGAGGCTGCAGTGGCCTAGAATTGTGCCTCCACACTCAAGCCTCATTTTTTTTTTTTTTGCCTAAAGCACCTTTTTTTTTTTAATTAAATAGATGTTATTCTAGAAATACATATTTTTAAATTTTGATTCTTTTTGTTATATAAATGGGAAATAACACAGAAATGTAGAGAAAGGCAAAATAAAGACACTTTAAAATGGAAAAATGACATACACTTATCCTTATTATTATACTACACCTCTGCAACTTTCTCTTAAAACAGAAAGAAACCAGGTTGCTTATATGTGATGTATTGTCTGCCCTCGTTCTGTGTAGCTCCCCACCTGTAAGCGCGACCAACCAGGTATCAAAACCACTCGGGAAAAACAATAAAAACAACAATACAACAATTAAAAAAAGGAACTATTACAGCAACATTATAGCAACACAGCACTCAGTCGCGTTGGGCATTGTAAGTATTCTAGACACCATCTAAAGCCTGGGGAGGTGGTGCTGGGTGTCTGCACACACTACCCTGTGCTATTCCAGAGGGGCTTGAATGTCCACAGATTTTGGTGTCTGCAGGGGGCCCTGGATTCAACCCCCAGGGATACCAAGAGACAACTGTATGTTGTTCTGGCCGATTTTTAAATAAATGACATAAAACCCAAGGAAAGACAAATCTTGTAAATTGCTTTTTTTTTTTTTTTTGAGACAGAGTCTTACTATGTCACCCTTGGCAGAGTGCCATGGCATCACAGCTCACAGCAACCTCAAACTCTTGAGCTTAAGCAATTCTCTTTCAAGTAGCTGGCATACAGACACCCGCCACAATGCCCAGCTGTTTTTTGTTGTAATTGTCATTGTTGTTTAGCTAGCCTTGGCTGGGTTCAAATCTACCAGCCTCAAGTGTATGTGGCCAGCACAGTAACCACTTTGCTACAGGCACCGAGCTGTAAGTTGCTCTGGAATTAATAAGATAGCCAATAATTTTCTTTCTTTTGGAAATTTTGTTAGGTCTGCATATTTTGAACTCTTTCCCACTCTAACCCAGTAGAGTGGGTCTGGCATTGGGGTCTGACATTTTCCAAGGCACCGATTTGGCTGCCTTCTCCCCGTGGGGAGCCTCCCCTCTCCACAGGACCTGGCTCCACCTTCCCTGTGCCTTCTGAGTGGAAAGGATGTAGCAGGCAACCCTCCACCCATACCAGCTGTGTGGAGGCCCCAGTCAACCTAGGATGCACAAGCCTCTGCCTCCCCACATGCGGGGCCTCCCAGGGTCTGCCTGCATCCTTGAGATGCCATGGGTCTCCTGCCCTGCTCTGTTTCTTGAGAGCCAGCTGAGGGGCTATTCTAACGTGGTGCTCAGGACCCTCTGGCATTGCGAAAACTTCTCGTCTCAGAAGGTGAGCAGACCTGTCTACACCCGTGGTGTTTACCTGCAGACTGGCTCTCTGACCTCTAGTCCATTAATACAAAACTACTTTTCCTTTTGGTCCCAAGCATTTTTCTTTTTAAATTACACTAAAAACCAAACAAACAAATGGAAAATAATTTTAAAGTTCCCCTTAACATAGTTTTGGTGATTCAGAGAACATTTTGGAATACATTAGGCCTTGGGGTACTAAGAATGTGGAAGTGTCATGTGCAGATCAGACTCAAAAGTCATGATGACAGAGACTCGTGTGGCTAGAATACCCAAGCAATTGTGAGGTCATGTCAGGTGGAATAGGGTGAATCTGCGGGGTGGAGGGGCCTTCTTAGTTTCATGGAGCCTGGAACTGTACTAAGCAGGACGCACACATCCTTACATCCCATGGGGCCAATTTGGAGGCCGTGTGGATTACATCTGCACCCTCAGATGAACAGAGATGTTCACAGCTGAACTCAGAGGCTGGCAGGCCCATGGCAGCAGCAGCAGTGGGTTAACCACTAACACTCCTGGAGCAACCTCACCCTCCCACCCTGACCGCTGCTCTGGCAGCCGTGGCCCCACAATGCCCTGGGACAGTGCAGCTGCATGGGGTTTGGGTGAGAAGCGCTCTGGGTTACTGGACCCCAAAGGCGCCACCCCAGGCCCATTTCCTATGGGATGCCCATGCGGCAGGCCTGGCTTTAGGGGAGCACCGGGGGCCAGGACAGCTCCACCGGCCATGCACATGCAGCCTTGTCCGTCTGCTCAGTCATGCAGCCTACGCGTCTCCACTCGCCAGCCATCCGTGTGGCTCATGCTGCCCTCGCTGCCCGGGGCGCCTGACTCAGACCCCTGTTGCCAACACTGTGAGCTGCTGCAGGGCTGATGGCGCCGCACACCCAGCAGCGGCCCCTGCACAGTGCGGCAGAACGTACCTAGCACATCCTGATGTCCCATTCACTTAACGGGATGTGTCCTTGGGAACCTGCTGCCAGAGCACATGCACGTCCAGCAGCAGTGGAGCGGCTAAACAAGAGGCTGGGGCAGCCGGAGCCAGTATTGGGGTTGGACTCGAGGACCCATGCAAAAAAAAAAAAAAATACAACAGGTGACTAGTGCAGCCGACTCAAGGCAACAGAAACACCACCCCTGGCCTCTCACCCACACTGGGGGAGCAAGTCACAGTCAGGGCCTGGTGCATTCACGACCACACTCACAGTGCAGGGCGGGCTCCCACTTCCACATGCAAGGGGGTCTCGCTCTGGGCTCCCAGGGCACTGGGGTTGCAGGAGAGGTACTCACCTTTGGCCGACTACATTGAGCTCTAAGGCAGTTATTGCCACTCATGTGTAGAGCAACACATTTCAAAGGCATCTATGGAGCTTGTTGCAGGGAATTCCTTCCCAGACCTAGGGCTGGGCTCAGGAGTGGAAGGCTAAGTGACCCTGCACTACCCAGGCCTTGGATGGCCCTGGCCTCCAAGCCAGCAAGAGCACTATGGCCACACCCTTGGGTCTGCAGGGGTAAGGAAACAGGGGCTGAGGAGCTCCCGTTCCTCAGTGGGGCAGGAGGGGGCTCAGAGGGTCTTTTGTGAAGTCTGTGCCTTCTACAGCGCTAGCTTTCCTACACCATAACGAACTGGATTGCATGTGAGGCAGAGACCAGGGACCCACCACGGACCGCCACAGCCACAAGCTCACTGCTAGCATGACCATCCCTGGGACTCTCACACAGATGCAGGTGCTCAGCTCCAGGGTGGGAGGGCAGCTGGGACAGGGAGCGCAGCTCAGATGGCCAGAGGACCTGAAGGACCCCTTTTTTTGGCCAGAACTGGGCCTCAGTGGGCTGTGCAGGGGGTGCTGTGTGTAGGGCCTCCAGGTAGGCAGAGCCCAGGGCAGGGAGTTCTCCCCTCTCCTGGCCCATGTAGGGCTGAATGCTCCTTTCCAAGTAAACCAAGGAGGAGGAAGCTTATACAATTTGGAAACAGGCAGTTTCCACAGGATCACAGATCTCAGCCAACCCTGGGGAAGGCCGGTCTCCTAGGCCCAGAGGAAGAAGCAGCCCCAGGGCCCACAGCAGGGGCAGCCACGAGCTTTTCCTATCCAGCTGAGACGTCTTTCCCAACCTTTAATGCTCTTGTTCTTTTAGTTTTCTTTGTCTATTTTTCCTAGGTTTTTCAGGTTTGTGGAACTTTTAGTTTTTGAAGCCCTTATCTGGTCTTGTAGAGAAAACATTTTTATAAAGCTTCCACATTCCCCCACCCTGTGTAATCCTGGCAGGCTCTGTGGTTTTCACCCTCTGGGCCTTGTGCTGCCATCTCTCTCCCTCCTCCAGGTCCTGTCTCACACTTACCCTCTGGGTATAAATGTCTGGGTTTCAAACTTTTTTTTTTTCAGGTTATTTTCTCCCTTTTCAGTCCTTTATTATAAAAAACAAAAAAGAAAAAAAAAGGGGACTATTCTTCCTTTCACCTTTAAAATCTGTCTTTCCCCCTGATTTTACATGATGTTTAATGGGTGATATTTATAAATGATTTCATGTAATTAATTCTGCAAGAGGTTTTAACAATAGATTAATCAAATATCCTTATTTTACAGGCGAGGAAATTGCTCTAAATAGGTTCTGTCTCTCATTTAAAGGCACACACAGAGCGACAAGGCTGATATTAGAGGACTGGCATCTTCTGGTACTTTTACTCAGCTAAACTCTTCACAATGTTCCCTTATTACCCATAGCTCCTGCTCCCTGCCTCTGTCATGGACTATGGAGAAGTTCATTTGTTCTGTAAAGTGCAAGGCTCATGTGTTCCCGTCTGCACTTCTTAATGGACTTTTTAGGTCTTGTAAAATTAGGAGAGTGAAGGAGATAGCAGGAAGGTGAAATAAGCTTAGTTAGCTGCGATAAGGACACAGACGTCCATAGTAGCTTCTGAAAAGCAAAATGTCCACTGACAGTCACAATCTCCCTTTGGTGAGGAAGAGGTAGGAGAGCAGAGCAGGCATCAGGCACTCACCACAGAGGTGGTCAGGGGGCCACCCTCTGATCTGCAGTCACTGAGGTGTGCTCCACAGAGGAGAAGACTAGATCAGCCTGGGTTTGGGGGGAAGGAGAGCATCAGAAGTGAGAGGCAGTGAGGAGCCAGGGGAGAGAGAAGAGGAGGGAGGGAACCAAGGTGTAAGGGGGGCTGCTGCCCCGTGACCCACACACTCCTGCACCCATGGATGCTTCCCAGAATCAGATGGTCCCAGAGGCCGGGTGGGGAGGCCAAGATGCACTGTAGTCCCCTCTGCAAAGGGCAGTTCTGCAGGAGGTGGTGGATGGCAGAGGCCCCAGAGTGCCCCGGTGGAGAGCTGAGTGTGGGATGTGTGGCTTGCAGTGCGCTGTCCCTCAGGACCAAGAGCACAGCATGCCTGAGGCACACCCGGGCCACCTGGACACCTGCCAGAGAAGCAGGATGTGCTCAAAGAACAAGTTCAGGGAAACAGGTTGAGCAAACTGAAGCAGGTGTGATGTTAAGAACAAAGCACAGAGCAGCCAAGATTCCACGTGGAGGGGGAGCCTGAGCTCGGATGTGATGCCCTGAGTCTGAAGCTCATGTCCTCAGGCAGCCTCTCCATGCTGCATGTGAGGGTCCCCCCTGCACACGATGGCTGCAAGGAGGGACGGAGGGGAACGTTCCAGCCACACTCCAGTATGGCCAGGAGTGGGGGGGGGGCAGGTGGGAGCCACATCACTTGAGGAAAAAAAACATTTGTGGATATTTAGTTCAGAGAAGAAAAAATTCAAGGGAGACAAAGGTCACAGCCTGTCAACACTGGATGGCTAAATCATATGTGGCAGGTGTGGTAGAGGGCTGGGGACTCTCTTTTAGCAAGAACTTTTGACGGTGTGGCAGACCAAAGAAAGAATGGGCTTTCCTGGGAGCTGGGGCCATTGAAGAGTATGGGGAGCACTCCGAGGCTATTGGATCAGGACCGGCTACTGGCCTCAAGAGCCAGTGGGGCCAGCAAGAACCCTTTCTCTCCCTGGAGGATATGAAGACCCTCTGAGGTATCTGCGTCTCTCAGGGGCCAGGCTGAGCACAAGTGGGTGACCCACTGCGGGGCCTTGCCCCAGCATGTGGAGAGGCCAGCCCCGGCTAGACAGGTTAAGTCCAGGCCCTCTGGAAGCCCCTGACTCATGGTGCACACGCCTGGAGTCTTCCAGACAATGTCCACTGCACCACCAACCGCTCGGCCTTCTCCAGCCCCAGGCAGCCAGGCCTTGTGTGATCCCTCCCTCTTTTAAACAGGAACCTCCCCCAGGTAGGTCTCCTGCACACCCTGGAGGGCCTGTGGCTTCCTCCCCCCCTCCCATGGCCCTGCTCCATGGAGCCTGTCCCCAGGGCTGCCTTCCATGGTTACATATCTCTCACTCATCCAAAATGCAGCTCCGTGAGGTGAGGACAGAGCTGACGACAGTGCCCTCTGGAGCACAGAGGGTGCGCCTTCCCTCATGACCCACCCTCACAGCCCTTCGTGGGGCTCCTGGTTTTCTGGGCAGTGAGCTGGGTGCTGGCCGCAGCAGGACTGGGTACCATGCACATCACCCGTTCTTGCCTGCTGGCCTCCAGGCACCCAGCTCTGCTTAGCTGTGCCACAGACTGGTGAGTTTCCCTCTGCTCTGCCACTGGCACAGCTGGGAAGCTGCACTTTCTGCCATCAGACTTCTGCCAGGCCCTGTTTTGTGGCTCAGGTATTGCGCCCACCAGCTCTCCTTGTGGGGAGGGTGGGAATGAAGGGCCCCCTGTGCTGGTGGCAGCACTGGTCCTGGCCACAGAGGGCAGGCACAGGAGGGCGGAGCCGGCCCAGAGCAAGCAGCGCCCTGTGGTGCAGCAGTCCCCTGCCGTGGCCTTCTCCCGTGGCCCTGAGGGGCTCCTACTGACTTTGGAGCAGGTTTTCAGGAGTCCAGGAAGGACAGAGGCATCCTGGGTTTGAATGAAACTGTGTCATCCACTCAGCATGTGGCTCAGAAAATAGGAGAAAACAGTGTATACTAGCATTGTGAGTATCCTTGTTAGAGCCAAGAAAGAACAAAAGTAGTTTTGAAAACAGGCAGGTTGTAGAGGTCTTACCCTTGCTGGAGGCTGGGGTACAGAGTCCAGTTATGTCTCCCTGGCATAGACAGGACACCCATGAGTGCTATAGTAACAGGTGACAAGGCCAGCCCTTCCTGAATCTCACTACACAGGCAGTTGGTGGCTCAGCACTCCCACAGTAAGAGCCAGAGACTGGCGTGTCCTCACAGTGTCTTTACCAGCCCCCTTCTAACTGCCCCCTTACCTCCCCAGCAAATGCACAAGCAGAATCTACCACTGTCACCCATGTTTTCAGATGAAACAGGCACAAGATGCTCAGGAATTTGCCCAAGACAAGGGGTACACTTTGACCCAAACTGCCCAGCTGAGCGCCCTGGGTGTGACTGCCAGGCCACTGCGTGTCCTATGGTGCTCATGAGGTGGGAGCAGCTGGGCATGAGCTCCGAGGAGAGGGCAGAGTGAGGTTCCTCGGTGGGGAGGAGAAGCAGCACAGATGTCCCAGCTGCAGATGAAGAGCACAGGAAGCTGAGGGGTAGAGAGAGGCAGATGAGGGACAGAGTGAGCAGAGTGCCTCCGGGGAAGCACCACGCCTCTGGGGAGGAGGCACAGACAGAGGTGAGGCTGCAGGTGCGGACCCTTTCACCAGACAGGGTGAGGCTCAGGTGCGGACCCTTTCACCAGATGGGGTGAGGCTGCAGGTGCGGACCCTTTCACCAGAGGGGGTGAGGCTGCAGGTGTGGACCCTTTCACCAGACAGGGGTGATGCTGCAGGTGCGGACCCTTTCACCAGACAGGGGGCACCACAGCAAAGGAAAAGTCCACACTGGCCGAAAAAGGCCACGACAGCTACTGGCCTGTTCCAGAGCCTTTTTTGCCCAAATGCCTGTTCTCCCTGACTATTGCCTGTCCTATCATCAGAAGTTTGGGGGAGAGATCCCTCATGGATTCCTGAGATCCTGATCACCGCAGTGAGACACAGGTCCTCAGCCCCCAGGGTACTGCGGCTGGTGGGGGGAGGAGGATGAAGGGAAATCACAGTTATGAACGGCAGAGCCCAGGAGCAGCCCTGGCCACCAAGTGCAATGGCTGGGGC
>CAUYTI010133915.1:0-19510 GCA_963575145.1 Galago senegalensis
ATAACTGAGAAAATGACATGAAGGCTGTGTTGACCAGTTTGATGGAAGTATTTCAGAATGCATGTGAAAACCCCACACTGTACCCCAGAAGAGTATCAATGTACATAGTTAACATTCAATAAAAAAAAAAAGAAAAAAAAAGTTGTGTGAAACCTAACCTCTTGTTTACATTAAACTTACAAGAACCCCTTGTTCCTTACTAAAAGAGGAAGTAGTGCTAGGCTCAGGTAAGGCACATTCAAGTTTCCTAAAGACAGTTTGTGAAATTCAATTCTAAGAGATTTGCTAAAGAATAGATAAGATTTGCATAGTACATAAAGTGTTTGTGGGTGTGAGTCATTTCTATAAGTTATCACCCTTTTATACTAAGAAAAATTAGAAAATATTTCTATTTTTTGCAGATTTTAAGATTTTTTATTTATCCTATAGTTTTAAAATCAAGAAAAAAAAATCTTTCTTAATTATACTGTTCATTTCTTTAGTAATCTCCCAAAGAAACATAAAATGTGATCTATACTTCCTTAGCCAAAACTAAATATTAGGTTGGCCAGCCTGGGATAAGTAGTCTTTGCACTAACTCAGGGAAAATAATGATTTTATTCTTAGAGTTCCATCTGGATTTTTCTATTTATCTGGAATTAATAAACTCAGCTAATGAGTCAACCTGTCAATATCTGTCTTGTTGTTAAACAGTAGAATTAAAAACATTCCCCCGTCCTTAGCTGAAGAAAACACTCAAGAAAAAGATACAAAGTTATAAATATAAGATGAATAGTAGACTCCTTTAGAATAAAAATAAGGATATTTTATAGGATTTGACTCCAAAATATCCTTTGTATGCGTTCAAGGGTGTCTACAAGTTGAGTTTGGTATTTAGTGCCGTAGTTGAATGAAACCTGACTCCTTCCTTTACATCATCCTCATGTGTCCAGTACATTATATATATGATTAATGGATGTGAGTGTGTACAGGTGATTGCGTATTTGATAACTCCATTTCCATTTTCAGAACATGATGGATGATAACTAAGGTAACTATTGCTTATAGACTATAAGAAATTAGACTTGCATGTAGCCCACAGGCCATAGGTTGGACACCCCTGCTAGAAATCCTAAGCTTTTATCCAGTTTCTTTTTTTTCTCCTCTCTAATTGCCCATCTGAATAATTAGACTACAATGAAAGCAGAGAAAGGTCAGAATATCTCTAAGTGCCTATAATTCACAAGGATAGTTTTTATATGTTGTTTTTTTAATAATGTCATTTTCAGGGATAGACCAGAAAGAATTGAATAAAATATAAAATCAGAAGACCAACCAACAAAATTCCAGTATAGTTTAATAGTCAATCTAGTGATTCCTTAGAAATAAGGATATTTACTGAGAGGGAACAATCACAATGAAGCATTGAGACAACTGGAGACAAAGAAATCTACCACAAATAAAAAAAAAAGTGTTTTTTTCAGGGCATCAGGTCATAGAAACAATATCCTAGTGTATGATCATGAGACTACATGCTGTAAAAAGATGAGAGTATAGCCTATTATTCTATTACATTTTAAAGAACATTCTAGACTGAAAATCTCAGGAGTTTTAATAAAGGGCAGGTTTTAAAAGCATTGAATGATTAAAAAAAAATAATAACTTGCATCTCTCAGAGCATGATTGTAGAATATGAACCCAGAATGCTGAAACCAGAAAACTAGTTAAATTCAAAAATCTTTGGAAGTAGCCATTGAAAGAATACTTTCCAATAAAATAAATATATCTCCTTACTAAGAACTGAATTAGCTCCAGGAAAGCTAAGTGGTCACTCAGACGGAAGGAAAGATACCTTGACAATTGTTTTTCACAGCCTTGGTGATGGAGAAAAATCTCTGGATGTTTCATACCCTAAGGGTCTTCTCTGGTGGTTAGAAGCAATGGATCATTTAAAATAAGTGTTTTTTGTGTGAACTTCTTATCAAGAAAAGTATATCTATTGCCAATAATCTCAGACAATAAAAGTACTCCCTGTATTTGCAGGAATTAAAAACCAGTATGATCATTTTCCATTCAACGAGAGTAAACATTAGTAAAAACAACCTACAGAGTAATAATTTTTCTAACACTTCTCTTAAAAAATACTGACATTCCTATATAAGAACTTTCCCCATTTACAACTTACAACCCTGCTATTTAAAACACCAGTGATTCAGATATCTAATTTATTAGTCAGAAGGCCAGCAAATCCTCTAAAAAAAAAAAGGGACATTAAAACGGGTAAAAAAAAAAAGAAAAAAGATGTCAAACTTTCAGGACTCTGGAAACCAACCAAACATGCACAGCAAGTTGAGAATTTCAGAAATTGTGAAAAACTACTGAACTTTAAGTTAGAGCAGTGGACAAAAGTCTACACTGTTGTTTGAGGCTGCTCCCATCCCTGCCACACTCCTCACTCAGCCAACATAGTAGTTCTGCCAGGGTGAGGTTGTCCAGGAAACTCAACAGATTTGCTGACAAAGAGGGTTCTTTTGATTTGGAGAAGAGTCTGGATAAACCACACTCTTTGCAGCATTGATAGCAACAGTAGTGATCCTAGCAGCAAACAAAAAGATAAAGCTAGTTATCCTGCAGCCTTAGCTACTTGGGAGACTGAGGAGAGAGAATTGCTTGACCCCAGGGGTTGGAGATTATAATAAGCTACTCTGACCCTGTAAACTGACCTGTGTGACAGAGTGAGACCCTCAAAAATAAATAAATAAATAAATAAATAAATAAATAAGGGAAATCTAGCAGTTTAAAAATTTGTAATCCTGGATACAGAAAGCAATGTAATGACAGACTAAATAAAAAGTAAAGATTGACTAGAAGAGAAGGCCTCAAATATTCCCCAAGAAAGAAGTGATAAAAGTGTACAGTGATGGACATCCCAGTTACCCAGACTGGATAATAGCATGTAGTGGGCTTGTATCAAAAGATCACTTTTACCCCATTAATACACACAGATGTTATGTTTTCATAAAAATTAAAAGTATTGGCTTTTTCACTTGGTAATATGGATTTAAGTTTTTAATGGCTTGATAGCACATTTCTTTTTATCACTGAGTAATATTCCATTTTCTGATGTAAAAGGTTTTCATCTATGTAGGAACATCTTGGTTCTTTCGAAGTTCTATCAAGTAAAGCTTCTATAAAAATCCATAGCCAAGTTTTCCTGTGGATGAGTTTTAAGTTACATTGCATTTATAAATAAGGAGAATGATTGCTGAATCGTATAATAAAAGTACATTGAGTTCTCTAAGAAACCACCAAACTGTCTTCCAGATTGGCCATGTCACTCTGCATTCCCACCAGAAACAAGTAGCAGTTCCTGTAGCTCCAAATTCTCATCAGCATCTGGTGTTGTGACTGATGCAGATTTTGGCCACTCTAATGGGTGCGCAGTGTATCTCATTGTACTTTTAATTTGCAATTCAGTGATGATATGTTCCATGGGGCATCTTTTCATTTACTTATTTGATTTCTATCTTCGATGAGGTGTCTGTTGATGTCTTTGGCCCATTTTTAATCCAGATTATTTCTTTTCTGAAAGTGAATTTTATGAGTTATTCGTAAGTGTTAGATAATAGTCCTTGATCACGTCTTTTACAAATATTTTCTCCTAGTCTACGGCTAGTCTTCTTATTCTCTTGATATTGTCTTTCAAAGGACAGAAGTTGTTACTTGTAATGAAGTCTCACTTGTTATTTATTTTATTGATGTTATGTAGGGTGTTTATCTAAAATGTTACCTAGATTTCATCTGATGTTACCTCCTTGGAGTTTTATAGTTTTACAGAACTATAAAATGGGTGAGTTAGTTTTTGTAAAAGATGTAAGGTCTGACCCTAGGATTTTTTTTTTTTTGACATGTGGATGTTCCAGCACTATTTGTTGAAAGAATATTTTAGCTCCATTGTTTTACCTTTGTTGCTTTGTCAAAGATCCGTTGACTATTTTCATCTGGCTTTACTTCTGGGCTCCGTCTTCTACACCATTGGCAGTATCCAGTGCATGCCATACTAATATGAAACCAATAAAGAAACTGCTCCACCCTACATGAGACAAAAACAGAATTAAATGCAATCATGGGAGAAGGAAGGAGGGAAGGGGGTTGGTAAGCTCTCACCTAATGTGGACAATGTGTGAGTACACAGCACATCCCTTGGGTAAAGGGCTCAAGTATAACTTGAACTTTAACGTAACAAATGCAAACAGTGTGACCTAACCTTTTGTAGCCTCATAGTAATCTGAAATAAATAACTAAGTAAATACATAAATATTTGAGCCCCACTCTCTGAGGAAGCTTTGTTGTGGGGGTGCAGCGACAGAGGAGAAGTAAGTGCTTTTGGGAACCCTCGCTTGATTGTCTCTTTCATCAGCTGGAGGTGAGGGAGGCGAAGGGGAAGAAAAGATTCTCACTGGAAAGCAGGTAGCACTCTGGTCTCCTCTGTCCCTCTCTCTAGAAAGTAGCCTGCTTGGAATGTACAGGCTCTGGAATCACACAGATTCTTCGAGACCCACCAGCCCCTGTGGTTCCTGCAATCTGGCCCAAGGCTGGGAAATGTTTGTGTGAGAATGAACAAGATGAAGACTGAGGTGCTAAAATCTCCTGGGGAGGACAGAGGTGCCCAGTGGATGGAGAAGCAACATGGAGCCTCCACGTCAGCTCAGGTCTGTGGTGACAGGCATCAAGGGGCTTGGTATCCTTGGTGCTCAAGCAGCTCCAGGTTTACTGGTGGCAACTTGTTTGGGGCTGTGAGGACAGAAATGCTCTCCCACAGCTCAGGAGCCTGCTGACTGCCGGAGGAGTGAGGGAAAGAGAAAGAACCTTCCCTTTTCACCGGGCTCTAAGCCTGTCCAGGGTTGGTCTCTGCTAGTGTCTCGCTCTTTATTCTGCTGCAGAAATTCTTCCCAGGGAATCTGTGTGTGTGTGTGTGTGTGTGTGTGTGTGTGTGTGTGTGTGTGTGTCTGACATTTACTTTCATAATGTATAGCCCCCTCCACTGTCAACACCCACCATACTGGCATATTGGATCAGTTGATGAACCTGCACGGACATGTCATTATCACCAATGACCACAATTATAGTGTCATACGGAGTATATTCATTTCTCTTAAAATCTTCTGTTCTATTTTTTTTAATTAATTTTTAATCATCCCTGCACTACTGAACCACTTGGACATAATGCATTATTCATTTTATATACTGTTGAATTTAGTGGGTTCTTTTTTTAGAATTCTTGTCTCTTATTAAGTTATAAGTATGAGAAATATTGGCTATAGTTTCATTTCACTTGTATCTGGGCAGTGCTAGTTTCAAAATAGGAATTCAGGAGAATTCTCTCTTGTTCATTTATCGGAAGAGTTTTGTAGAATTCTTGGTATTTCTTCATGAAATGTTCAGTGTAATTCACCAAATAAGAGATGTGGGTCTAGAATTTTCTACATGGTAATATTTGTTTACTAGAAATTACATCAATCCATTTGATATAGAGCTATTATATTTCTTTTTAGGTTAGGTCTTTCAGTTTGAGTTACTCAAGTTTTAATCCATTTCTTCTGAGTAGCAGAAATCATTTCCATAAAGTTGTTCATGATATTATCCTATTAATACTTATCCTACATAAAATAGGTGCCAATGCTCTCACTCACCTGTGAGATTGACAGTTTCATCTTCGTTTTCTTTCTGATTAGTCTGGTTAAAGGTTCAGCAAATGTATTGATTTTTTTCCATTAAAAAAAATGCCCCTGCTTTTGGTTTTAAGCTTTTCTCTGTTTTCCATTTATTATACTCCAACTTCTGCTCTGATGTTTGTTCTTTTTAAATTTTACATATTCTGTGTTTAATTCCCTCTTATTTATTAGTTTCGGAAGACTTTTAGTCTTGGTGCTCAAGCAGCTCCAGGTTTACTGGTGGCAACTTGTTTGGGGCTGAGATTATTAACTTGAAACATTTCTCGTATTCCAAAGTAGACATTAATGCTATAAACTTTCTTCTAAATACTCTTTCAGATTTATTTCATATATATTGTGTTTTCACCGTCATTCAGGTCAAAATTTTCTAATTTCCTTTTTGCTTATTTTTTGACTGGGTTATCTAGAATCTTGGTACTCAGTTTACAAATAATTGGAGATTTTATAGCAATATTTCTATTATGGATTTGTCATTTAATTCCCTTGTGGTCAGACAACACATTTAATTTGACTTGAATATTTTAAAATGTATCAAGATTTGTTTTAAGGCCAGAATATGATTTTTTCCTGCATAAATTATGCATGTGAACTTGAACAGAATGTGCATTCTATTTTTGTTATGTAGAATGGTTTATAAATATCAGTACATTCAATTAGGTGGTGGTATTTGTGTCCTTTATATCCTTAATATTGTTTTTATTTATTTTATTTATTACTGACATAGGGCATTGACATATCTGAATGAACTGTGGCTAGTCTATTTCTTCTTTTAATTCTATCACATTTGTATTGTATATTTTGAAGCTCCATTATTTGGAGCATAAATGTTTGGGATTATTATGACCTCTGGATTAATTGCCCCTTTTTCCTTTTTCCATTTTAATTACCTCTTTTGAGCCCTAAAATACATATTTTTTCTACAGTCTACTTAGTGATATTCATATAGCCACTCCAGCTTTATTTTAAACCTTTATCTACCTTTTTATTTTTAATTTACTTATTATATTACATTTAAAGTGTTTTTCCTATTGGCAACACTTAGTTGTGTGTTTATTTTTATTCATTTTTTTTATTCATACTAATAACCTTGGACTTTTACTTGGAATTATTATACAGTTTATGTCCAACGTGATCTTGACATGCTTAGGTTTATCTTCTTGCAGTTTGACTTCTGTTTGTCTCATCAGTATAATTTCCCTTTCTTATTTGCCTTATTTCTGATTTGGTGAATAATATTTTAAGGCTACATTATATTTAATTTATAGGTTCATTAAATCTATGTTTTGTTGTTGTGATTGTTGTTAACCAGGTAGTTTAGGACTTCTAGTACAGACCTTCAAATTATCCAAACTACCTGCAAGATACATTGTACTACTTCATATAAAGTGTAAGAATTTACAATACTGTGCATTTCCATTTTCTTTTCCCAATCTTCATACGATAGCCATAATATATTTTACTTTTAAACATGCAATAAATCACATGCTAATTTGGAATTTTGAAGCAGTCAACTATCAATTAAAATATTTAAAAAAGAAAATCTTATATGTTAACCTGTATATTTTTATGCTCTTTACTTCTCTGCTATTATTTATTTTCTGCCTGAAAGATGCCTTTGCCATTTTTATAAGGTGCATCTCATGATAGTGCCTTCTTTCAGCCTTTATATGTCTGAACTTGTGTTTCTTTTGTTGATTTATCCTTCATTTTAAAAGACATTTTCCACTGTCATCTTCTTTACATTAGTTCTGACCAAAAATCTACATCTTTCTTATATGTGTGCTTCTGTCCCTATTGTATCTTTCTTTTTGGCTATTTTTAGAATATTTCTATTTCTCACTGGTTTGGGGGAATTTGAGTATGGTATATTTTGATGTGATTTTCTTTATCTTTCTTATTTTGGGGTTTTTCTGAACTCAGATCTCTAGATTTATAGTTAGATTCAAATCTGAAAATTTTCTTCCCTTATTTCTTTAAATTTTTTTTTATGCATCCCCTTTGCTACAATTACATGTATATTTATTAGGCCATTTCAAGTTATACCACAGATCACTAATTCTGTTTTCATTTTTAGTGTTTCATTTCTCTGTTTTTATTAGGGTAACTTCTATTTCTCTTCTTTCATTGCCACTCAACTTATGTTCTTCATGTCTAATCTTCCAGTATCCTATCCAGGGTATTTTCATATCACACATTGCACTATAGCATTAATCTCTAGAATGATAATTTGGCTTACTTTTATGTATCTCAGTCAACATTGTACTTTATTATCTGATGTTTAATGCCTCGATTAAAATTATTTTCTATACTTTATCTGCCCTCTGAATATTTTCTTTGTACATCTAGTTACTATTACTCTATCTTGAACATTATATTAAAATTTTATCACACTTTATCCTTCTATGTTCTAGGTCATTAATGCCTGAAGAGCATAAAGTCTCTTCTCTTATTTGCACTTTTACCATTATCAGTACCTTTCAACTAGAATCTAAAGTGGCTGACTGTATTCATGCAGTAAATAATCAAATGACTATATTAACTCATTCATTTCACACCCAGGAGTATCAATTGCAAGTGAGTTGTTTAACACAAGCTTAACTTCTCATTTCAAGAGGATAAGCATCATATGGGTTTGAAATTATACTTTCTATCATCTCAGATTTTACTTTTAACTTTAAAACAAGAAAAAAAGCCTTGGACTTTACTTGATGTTGTACTGAAACAGATAATTTATCTAATCCACTCCAGGTATTCCAGGGGTAGTATTAGTATCTGAGGAAAATGGTTCAATGGGATAGAGATAAAATTAGTATCAGTTACTTGAGTGATAACTTCCCCATTCCTTATAGAATAAGATCCATAATTGAAGCTATAGAAGTACTGTCAGATCCATACTGGATATTGACAAAGTGGAATATTTGACTAGTGAGTGATAACATTGGACTTTGAAATTTTGGTCTCATTTGTTTTCAAACTCCAAATGTGAAAAAGTCCAAAACAGGATGAGCTAGTCACCTGTCTCAATTTAGTCAGGGTTTAAACAGCATTGCACTAAATGTGAAACCATCTTCCATCAGTTGTAAGGCAATCAGTTCAAATTAAGTTTAAAACTAATGCCACTTTCTGACTGCAGGCATTACAATGATTCTCCTGACTCAATTTTAATTCTTCAAACATGCTTTTGTAAAAAATTAACATTTTGTGCTCACTGAATTATAACAAAAATATAAGACATTCGGGCTTATTTAGTAAGAAGCGACTCAAACCTGGCTGTACATTTGAACTGGCCCTCACCGAAAAATTTAAGGATGGGAGAAGACGAGAAAGGCATATGTCACATTTTTTTAAAGTTTCAGGAAAGATACCCTTTAAGATTATCTTTTCTTTTCCAAAAGAAAAAAATAAGTAACTTTCCTCCCTTAAAAAAAAAAAAGTTTGAGAATTTGAGTGAAAGATGAAAAATGTTTCTTTCTCTACACCCTGAAACCACAGGCAATACAGAATAGTTTTGCTGTCTCAGTTGCTATAGAATGAAAAATGAGAACGTGAAAGTAGGTATTTCTGGCTTTTCAGTTACAGCAACATAAGGGGGAGGGGAAAATATTTATACATTATATATATAATGAAGTATTTTGGAATTGGCAAACATACAGTTAAGCTGTTATAATTGAAAGTATATAAAAGGAAAAATTATAATTAGACATCTTTTATTGCTAATAACTTAAAAGTAAGCTTGGGTCATGTAGAATATGAATCATCTATGTACTTAGATATTCTGTTACATCAACTGGGTGAGCTATTTCCACTGCTGCTCTAGCATGTAATTTATTAATAGTAATATTAAGCAATATTTCCTTGATTTACATAACTGTTGTTTTTCAAGACAGTATGATACCACGGATAAACTAGGATAATGGTTGTTGTCATTGGTATTCATCACTTTGGAAGCTGCTCCAAAAATAGAACTGTTGGAAACAGTGACTATGGATGATTCATGTTCAAGAAGGGGTTATGATTTAAAGAACCTCTAGCTCCATTGTAAACCAGTCTGTTGGTCTCCTACCAGCAATATTGACGCTTACCTTAACCAGGATTTTAAGAGACCTTTCCCAAAGGCTTGAAATTACCCAAAGGCACACTTAATAATTTCCCAGGAGTGAAGTTATACTTCAAGGCACATTCTTCCAAGCAGTCATGAAGGCTGGCAGTATAGTTTATATGCACGAGAACTCCCAGTACCAAAGTTTTCTCCCCTGAGAGATGTTTTTCAGATTTTGCTTTGCACACATCATACTGTTCCCTCCCATTTAAAGGCTTTGACCTCCCACTATGGGATAATAACATACCACTGAGTAGAAACGTGACATTCAGAGAACAGCTCTCGAATGCGGGAGACCTGTGGGACTGTAGAATGAAGGGTAGTTTACAAATGTCAAAGATGATTATTCCCCAGGACATAAAATAAAGGGAAATAGGGAACATAAATCTTTTCTTTCTACACTGAAGGTTTTATTGTATTTCCCCCTAGTTATTGCAAATCCAATTTTCATCGGAATCCCATTGGGAGAATGGCTCACACTAATTTTTGATCTTGTGAATTATCAGGGAACGGAATCATTGTATTGCTTTTGGACTCAAGTGCATATAAATCTGCATGAATATGAAGTAGGCATTTCTATACATTCAGAAAATGTTTCTGTTCAACTTTTAAAAAAATCTACAAGAAGACATATTTCTTTCCAAACATTAAGAAACAACTGAGCTAAGTTGCAAAATACCTTCTCTTCATGGATTGCCAGGAACAAGAAAAATTGCATAGCTTCTAGGCCCTGAGCCAACCTCATTCAGGCCTCTAGAGGAAAAAGCCCAAAAAACAGGCTGGGTAAATTCTCACTGTAAACTGCGATACGAGTGTATACTGTGTAAGCCTAAAGAGAGGATGCACCCACACTTCTCTGTTCACTTAGTGTGATTCCATCATTGGCAAATGCACACTTCATTTAAAGTGCCACCTCCAATCTTCTCTTAACTCCACTATTCAGGTAATCTTTGCAGATTGAGCCCACACACTGTATACACACATTTCCTAAAGCTCGCCAAATCAATTGGTCAGTTTTATCAATTAAATGGAAATAATCAAATTAGCCATCAGATGTGCTATGTAATTGAACCAATAAGGCCTGAAATCAACAAATGGTTCCACAACTGACTTTCTGTTTTGTCTTACATTCATTTATTCTATTAAAATAACCCCCTAAAAGCCAAAATACCAAAATAATAATAAACAGAAGGCTTTGGCTTAAATGCCCATGGGAATTCCTGAGCCTGTCACTTCCCTCTCTTCCTTTTCCCCTACCTTGAAAATTCCTAAAATCCCTCAGTATCACTGTAGGTTCACCAAGCTCCATGTAGAAACCCACAGGATAAAATCAGCTGATTCAGGCCACTTATCCCCCAATATTTATCACTAAGATAAGGTACACCTTGAAGTAGGATAAGACTTCAGACTTGAAGAGTAAATATTAAATTAGAGTCTAAAAGAAGCCAAATGAAACCAGCTCTGACTTTCTCAGTGTTTGCCTAATAGGGACAAAATATTAATAAAATACTATCCCCATCTTATATTCATGATGATCTGATTATTCATCAGTTCTCAAAGTTGCCTGTACCTGGTCTCCTTCTGAACTTCCAAGGATGTGAAATTGTACATACTGGAAATGCCAGGGACCACCAAACAATAAGATGATAGTTTCTTCTCAGACTTAGACTCTCTGCCCTGTGCTTGATTGAACCTCAGATGATGCTATGAGGCCCTCAGACCTGCAATCAGCTCATACCCTAGATACCTGTGAAGATCGAAGATGTTCCTTCGATCCTTATTTGACCTAGATCACTAATGCATTATGGTCTGCTCTTCAAGATGAATGGACCTCAAATTGCTTTAACCAGAATACTTGGGATCCACAACGTCCTGATACTCATCCCAAATGATACCTTCCCATGAATCACTAGCTTTCCTTACAGCGGAAAAATTTCATATTGTTTTCCACTCTCTCTTCTCTAGAGGTTACCAAAAACAGCATACCCTTAGACAAGTGTCAACCTTTTTTATGATGTCAAACTTAAAATGACCCAGGGTGTGTGAAGTATTAGGCTCAAGAAATGTTGGTTGACATTTATGGTCACAGGCCAATGTTTTCCAAAATAACCTATTCAATTTATGTGCTAGAATGTACAGGGGACAACAAGGAAGTAAATAATTTTCCAATAGTATGTATTGATTGCTACAAAAAAAGGATTATTTTGAATTTTCAAGGATGACAAAGAAATGACCATATTTTATCAGCACAAAAGGGCTTCCTCACTCATTCAAAAATCCAAGTGGAATAGATATGTCTTACAGGTTCTAAGAAGATATGATGTGACTATTGTAAGTTTAATGGACCTTTATACAATGTCTATATTCTGAGAATGGATGACTGATCATGGATGATATTCTGCTCACATTATTCACCTTTCTCCTTTCTAAACTGTCGTTTTGTTTTTATTTCTGCGCCTCATTTGGGATGCCTCCTCTCTGCAAGTATTCTTCAAATATCTCAAATCTCATCTTTTTTGGAAAGCCTGAGCAGGCTACAGTTATCTGCCTAGACTGGTCTCGCCTTCTTCATTCCGCAAACGTTCATTGATGACTGCAGGTGACAGGTTGTCTAGGTAATGAGAAAATAAGAGCTGGGACTTCTTAGACTTCCTTTGGCATGCACACATACATTGAGAAATACATTTAACGGACATGTATTTGGGGATGGCTTCATGTGTTGTCGTCTTCTTGGTTCTCTTCTAAAATGCCTTGCATGGGACTAGCACTGAGTTAGGGCTCAGTGCATACTTGCTGATGCTCCCTGACATGTTTCTCAGCATATGCACACATCTCCCCTCTCCAGGAAACAAACAGTATACTCCGATGTCGACAGTGCATATAAAACCTAATGGACTAACTTATGTGATGCTAGTAGAATAGTTTATCTCAAAGGAATCATGGTCATTACTTGACTAACTTAGCACAAACTTAGGCATCAGAGCCCAAGAAAATATTAGAAGGTGTATTGTAAGTGACTCACAGCAGGACACACATATTTAGATGCTTTAGTTAGAGACTGCAGTCTAGGAAAGGACCCTCAAACCTGAGCCCTGTCTAATGGCCATTTCTACCATCATTGCCCAGCACCAAGCATACTCAGTTAAAGGTCAACAATTTAGCTCCATATTTTTCTTTACAGATAAAGGCAGAGAATAAGCTCTACCTGCTGATGGAGTGGGATCAAATAATGAACATACAAACTGTCATTCACATTCATCTACACATACACTGTCAAAAGAAGCTCCTGTCTCTGGCTCTGTCTCCTGGGTTCCACTACAGACAGCAAATCAACAGATGTCCACTTCACTAGAGTTTACAACATCTTAGTTGACTTCTCATGTCTTCCTCACTCAGGCTATCCGAATTTAGTTCATTTTGTCTCCAATTTGAAATTCTATTCTTCTTAACAATAGGTTCAGTAAAGGCTTTCTCACCTCTTGTGACAAGTTATGTGAGAATTAGTGTGATATGTTGAATGTAAAATTTCTTTATAACCTGAGAACACAAGGGACTGTGAGTTCAAACAATGCCTTTGAGGCAAGGACTTACAGCATGCAGTTAATGGGTATAAAACACTATAGATATTAAATGTATTTTTCATTCCACCAATATTTGATCTCACGCTCTTAACTAAATAGTCCCAAAGGAAAAACTTCTGTATTTCCAAGATGGCCAGCAGCAAAGATCATGATGAGAAACACCAGGGGATTCTGGAGATTTCAAGTGTTGGTGCATCTTTGTAGTAACCAGTTCACAGGTTCAGACAAGGCTCTGCGTGTAACTGGTATGCAGGTGTAACTGGTGTGCAGTAATGAATCACATTGACTGAACATGTACAAGCTCTAGGCACTCTGAACATGCTTATAGCTAATGTTTACTGGGTCCTAATTTGTATCAGGTGCTGTTCTAATTTCCTTATCTACATTTTCTCTTGTAAATATCACAAAATCCTAAGAGTTAGCAACTATTACTATTCTCTTTAATGTACAAGGACACTGAGTCAGAGAAATTGAAAAAATTGTTCAAGTTCCCTCAGAATGTTGTGGAAGTGGAATTCCAAGCCAGGCAGTTGGATTTCAGAAATTATGCTAAGCATTTTTTCTGTTCACAGGGTGCCAAGGAGGCAGAACAGAGGCCGAGTAGGGAGTAGATACAGGGCTTAGAGACACTGAGGACATTCTTCTTTTCTAAGAAGTAGGTAACTACGGCCAAGAGAAATACATTCTTAGAAAAGTACAAGGTTCTCCAAAGGAGAGGGGTAGGCTAGTGGGGACACAGTAAATGGGTATGCCACACCATCCAGCAACACTCAAAGCAGAAGGAGAGAGAAGCTTTTGTCCCCTGGGAAAGAGGACTGGCTAAGATAAATGAGATTAAAGAGGGAAAAAAATTCAAACTCTATGTTAACAACAGAATGGCAACATACCTAACGAGGTATACTCTGTGATTCTGAATAAAGGTAATACAGAGATTACTATGCAAAAAATAAGCATAGTAAATATTTTAAAAGAGATAGGGTAGAATGAAATTAATCAGCAATGGCACTTATCAAAAAAAAGCAAAACAGGTTTGCTGGGTATAAAATATAAGCATATAAAAGGACTTACAAGATCGATAATTAACAGAATTGATAAAGTTACAAGTTAAAATGCTGAACAGGAAGATCTGATCCAGGAACTTATTTAGAAGTCAAAATAAAGATACAAAATATTGGAAAATATAGAAAAGAAGTTGAGAAATATGGAAGATATAAACACAACTATCAATAACCATTTTTTTTAGTGATACTCAGAAAGAAAGAAAAGCAATAAATTGAGAGGTAGAATCCGATAAAGCTATAATCCAGGTAAAGTTCTCAAGACTTCAAATATGAATGCCTAAGATTAAAAGAATTTATAAAGTGTAAAACTATATAAAGAAAAATTACACATAGGTGCTTTATAGAAATTTAGGAAAATATTCTGAATGCTTCCAAAGTGTGGAGTCATTTTAAATGAAAACATTCAGACAAATACAAAATTTTTTCATATCAAAACTAGAAACAAGCTAGCATTTCCAAAGTGTTGGATGAAAAGAACTTCAACCCTATATCCATATATCAATATCTATATCTATATATTTGAACTTTAGTATGCAAAGGATGCCCTGAATCATAAAATCCTTGTTTTAAAACCCTAAGAGAAAAAATTTCAGAAGAAAGACTAATGAACCCTAGAAGATCCTCTATAAAATCTAGTAAATAAGAGTAATCAAATAGTTTGGCAAGGTTCATTGTCTGAAAATGAGGAATGTGATGACAACCTAGAGAATTCATGAAGATAAGAGCAAATGGGAGTTTGCTAAACATGTAGAAACGTCTTCTCCATTTCCCATTTTCTCAAACCTCCATCACTAGTGGATTATAGTCTAAAACAATGGCTTTCTCCCGGCGGTCTCCTCCTCTAATGAGTTCAAACATGTTCAGAAGAGTTGCCTTGTGCTGTGGGAACTGAGAGGAGCACCTGGCAGTGGATGGGTGCTGGCCTGGGTTTCTGTTGCTATATCACTAATTGTCACATCTGCACAGGCTTAACCCAACACCTATTTCACTTATGCATTATTGCTTCGCAATTTCTGTATGTCATGAATTGCAGGCACCATTTATCCAGGGCCCTGCTTCAGTTTCATCTCGTGGCAATCCAGGGTTGCCTGGGTCTGCACTCTCATCAGAGGCCTGAATGGGGAAAGATGCACTTTCCAGTTCCCGCAGGCTGTTAAGAGAATTCATCTCCTTGAAGCTGTAGGACTGCAGTCCCCATTATCCTTTTGGTTGTCATCTGGGGCTGATGTCTATTTCTAGAGGTCAATTGCAGTTCCTTGTCACGTAGCCTTCTCTATAGGGAATTCTCAACAACTACTTGCTTCTTCAAGACAAGAAGAATTTCTTTCCCTGGTCTGCTAAGGTGGAGTTATGTAACAAAATGCAGTCCTAGGGTGGGGGGAAGAAGGGGTCATTTAATCACTTTTTCCATGGCCTATTGGTTAGAAGCAAGATATAGGTTCTGCTTGCACTTAAAGGGAGGAGATTATAGAAGAACATGACACAATAATAAGGTTAACTAAGGTGTGTCCACCAAATGCATTAGTGTTTTTCACATTTAGGCTTATTGCCTCTTACCTTAGATTCCCAATGGGGACCCAAATTTGAGCATGGCCATTACCATAAAAGGTAAATATCATGAAAATATAAGCTGACCTGCCAAATTTTCACATACCTGCAGAGTACAATACAAGAAAAGACCACAAAACATATGTTACATGAAGCAGAATTATTGGAACAGATGGTCTATGAATATAAAATAAGCACAATAAATATTCTCAAAGATAGAAGGGAGGGTAATCATATAAAGCAGAAGCAAGAAGTCATAAAAAGTTGGGAATATTAAGTATTCAGAATATAGTAAGTGTAAATGTTCAAAGGGTCTAAATCGGATGAGTAGGACCAAAGAGCGATGAACAAGTCGAACTGTCAGATGGAGGGATTCTTTCCCAGAGGATGGCATGAAAGATAAAGAAATAGAAGCTATAAGAAAAAAGCTTCACAGGACAGAGGGTAGAAATAAGAATGCCACCAACTTCTGTAATCATTTTAGAAAAACAAAAAATAATAAACACAGGAAAATAACTGAGATAAATTTTCCAAAAGCAAAAACAAGTTGTAAGACTTCAGACTGAACAGGCCCAGATAGTACCCTATAGTATAGGAAAGGAAACATCCCTACCTATATGCAGTAGAACCTGCACAGTTGGCCCCCTCCCTACACTGACCACCTCCTTCCATTTGCCTAATTTTTATAGACCAGACGTGCACAATGTGTCCATAACAGCACAGTAGGCCTCGTTTCCTATGTTGACCACCTCCATATATTCACCAGTTAATTACAGCTCCATGGGTGGTCAACTTACAGAGGTTTTACTGTATATTATAAACACCAAACACACAGAACTATTTCCAGAAAAACTGTAGCTTAATTATAATGAAACTTAATGAGATCAACATCATATTTTATAACTGTTTTGCTAAATTGTCATATAAATACAAAGCCTAAAGAAAGATTGCAAGCACATTGGCCCTAGAAGATTAGTCATTCATAAATCCACTTGGATCCTCTGGGGAGTGGCATTCAAACAAGAAGAAAACATATCCAAGTAGATGCTGCAAAGAGCATAAGAAGTAATGACGATTAACCACTTTAGTGCTGATTGTACTGGCCTCTTGATACTGGGATGAGAGTGGAGAATAGAACTCTCTATTGTACAATAAACCTGGAACTAACATTCAGTGGAGGGAAGGGAAAAGGGACTTGGAAGTGTGGTAAATTTTCCCATTTGTGTGGGTAAAGATAACAAGATAACAAGTTTAAGAAACTGGTATGAATATAAACAAGAGAACAAGAGCAGGATTCGTTATATGAAGAGAACCAACATAAAAACACAAGTGGACTACCCAGTGCTGAAATTGATTGTCGACAACCTCACATATTCAATGAAAATAAATGGGAGAAGAAAAAAGTCAACAAAAACAAAATATTGTAAGAGGAAAATGTTAAAGAAAGTAACACAAACAAATGCTAATGTGATTGTGATAATATAATTATATTAAACTCACAAAAGACAATAATTGAAACTAACATAAAAATGATCTAAAACTATATCATTTGTAATATTCTCAAATAAAAAAGAACTGTAAATAAAATATGCAAAAGGATGGCATGCAGACTTTAGCCAAAACACATTCGTAGATGTATTCTTAATATCTACAAAAAAATAATCTTAGACAAAAAAATTACATGAATAAAAAGGGAGTCATTATGCTGATAAAACATACAGTTGAACAAGAAAATAAATACATCATACATCGTATAACTATAATAATACAGTCTCAAAATCCAAACTACAGAGAGAAATAGATAAATTACCAGTTGTTTCTGGAGACTTTTATGATACGTTAATCAGAATTTGGCAGACTGAAGAGGCAAAACAAATAGAAATATGGAAAACATGGATAATAATATAGAAAAGTCCAAATAATCTTTGGAATAAACTGAATGTTTTACATCCATAAAAAATAAAGAATGTGCATTTTTTGAGGACATATTCATTTTTTTAATTGACTAAATGTTATAAGAGTGCAATAAATATTTTTAAATAAATAGACAAAGAAAAACATGAGGGAAGGGGAGAGGAAGAGAGGGAAGGGGAGAGGGAGAGAGGGAAAGAGAACAAAAGAAAAAAAATGAAAAGAAGAACACAATAGCATACAGATTATTAATACAGCCCTCCCCCAAATGGAAATTAATAACAAGGAGATGGCATTAAATAGTCTGGCATTTAGATGGCATTTAATAGGCATTAAAGTAAATATCATGTTAGTAAAAGTTGAATTGCAGTTGTCAGAAAAGACATTTAAAAAAGAGCTAAGATTAAAAGTCAAAAAGAGAAAAAAGAGTAGCAGTTTAAAATCAAGTAAATAAGAAGGAAGGAATGTAAGGACAGATTTCAATGAGACAGTAAGTTCAGAGACACAAAGTCAAATAATAGCCCTAATTTACTTTAGAAAATAATATATAATATTGGTATGATCAGTAAAGAAAACAAAGAAGATATATATATATGTGTGTATTTTTTTTTTTTTTTTGAGACAAAGTCTTACTGTGTTGCCCTCAGTAGAGTACCCTGGCATCATAGCTCTCAGCAACTTCAAACTCTTGGGCTTAAGTGATTCTCTTGCCTAAGTCTCCCTAGTAGCTGGGACTACAGACACCTGCTACAACACCTGCCTTTTTCTGTTGTTACAGTTGTTTAATTGGCCCAGACTGAGTTTTTTTGTTTTTTTGGGTTTTTTTTTTTTTTGTGAGACAGAGCTTCAAGCTATCCCCCTGGGTAGAGTGCCGAGGCATCACAGCTCACAGCAACCTCCAACTCCTGGGCTCAAGCGAGTCTCCTGCCTCTGCCTCCCAAGTAGCTGGGACCATAGGCACCCGCCACAATGCCCGGCCATTTTTTGGTTGCAGCCCTCATTGTTGTTCAGCAGACCCAGGCTGGATTTGAACCCACCACCTTAGATATACATGGCTGGTGCCCTCCCAGGCTGAGTTCTAACTGCCACCCTCCGTGTTATGTGGCTGGCATTGTAACCACTAGGCTATAGGTACTGAGCTAAGAAGATAAAAATTTTTGAAATATATGTTGAAAAGGATGAAATCACAAAAGACAAAAATAGATAAAAATATGTGTATTAAATTAATAAAGTAGCAAAAAGCCTAGATGAAACAAATTTCTAGAATGAAAGTCAGGATTAGAAAACTTTCAACATATAAAAGACATTAAGAAAACTGAAATAGGCTTGGCGCCTATAGCTCAACCGGCTAAGGCACCAGCCACGTACACCTAAGGTGGCAGGTTCGAATCCCCAGCCCGGACCCGCCAAACAACAATGATGGCTGCAACCAAAAAAATAGCTGGGCGTTGTGGCGGGCGCCTGTGGTCCCAGCTACTTGGGAGGCGGAGGCAAGACACTCGCTTGAGCCCAGGAGTTGGAGGTTGCTGTGAGCTGTAATGCCATGGCACTCTACCCAGGGGGACAGCTTGAGGCTCTGTCTCAAAAAAAAAAAAA
>CAUYTI010133918.1:0-21134 GCA_963575145.1 Galago senegalensis
GCGCCTGTGGTCCCAGCTACTTGGGAGGCAGAGGCAGGAGACTCGCTTGAGCCCAGGAGTTGGAGGTTGCTGTGAGCTGTAATGCCACGGCACTCTACCCAGGGGGACAGCTTGAGGCTCTGTCTCAAAAAAAAAAAAAAAGGCATATACTCATGGCATACCATCATCATTTATAACATAGTTTTGGAGAAGAAAAGGTAAAAACTCTGCAGGCATGTCTGGGGTAAACAAATTATCAGTAAATTTTAATTCTAATTCTATAGTCCTTTAATTTCATGAATCTGCCCTTGTGGGATATTCTGGACTAAAAGACATCAAGCCCAGAACTTGATATCAGCTTCCTCCAGACGCAGTGGTTCTCAACCTTCCTAATGCCGTGGCCCTTTAATACAGTTCCTGTGGGTTGTGACCCCCAGGTTGAGAACTGTTGCTACAGAGCCTCTTTTCCTACCGTCAGTCTTTGTATTTATCTGGTTTATCCTCCCTTTCCTGCTTTGATACTGGCCTAGAAGCTGTGTATCTTCCCCTTCCTTTTCTTACTTGAGGATTGAACTTCCACACTTTTTCTGCCTCCCACATTCACTTTCCAAGCAACCCTTGACAGTGAGTCCCATCTTCTGCTTTTTTATCTCCTTTGGGCCAGTCTTTGCACATCCTCCAGGGCAACCCAGCTATTTGACGTAACTGAGAAACACCTGTGTTGCTGTTGGTTTTCTCTTTCTATGCCAGAGCCTTCCTGAGGCCTGTGGGGAAGGGTGTGAAGGATAATGATTTGGCAAGAGGTCTTTCAGGGCCAGGTAGGCAAGATTCTTCTGGTGCCCTTAGGAAGGAAATGGGATTTATCTCTAGTAGTGAGAAAGAGAGTGAGGGCTGGGCCCACAGAGTGCCACTGAGGGGGTCAGACTTAGGTAAAAGATGGCAGAAGTGGCAAGTGGGGCTTCAGGGTGGATGGGGGTAGCCACTTTCTGGCGTGGGTCACTATGAGTCAGAAGTGGCAGAACTGTTGTTACACAGTAGTTTGCAGGGCTATCCCATGGTCAACATAAAGTGTAGTGTTTTCTTCTTTAGTCTTAGTACGGTTATTCGAAGTTTTCTTCTGTCTCCTCATGCCATCTTCTCATTGCCACCTCTTTACTCTCTGAGTATCTTGTCAACTCAGCTGCCATCCCTTTTATTTTTACTCTTGTTTTCCCCTCTCCCTTTCTAATTTTTACTTTTTATTTTTTCTCTTTCTCAGCTTTGTCCTAGTGGGCTTAGCTTTTATGACTATCATTAGCCAATGAGAATGTTGACAAGCTCACCAGTTGTGTCTCTCACTGTCTTTGTTAGTACTACACAGGGTATCCACCCTAAGGTATTCTTCATAGGTTGGCAGGAAATAGGCTTTTTCACCATGGATCCATCGAAGTAAAGACATGGTCATACTTATATGTTCCTCCTTTGCCAGTGATCTTTGTACTATAGTCTTTGCATGGATTTGAAGGCATGTAGCATGTTACAAATTACTAGACTCAGGGAGATGCCTTATCTTGCTCTTAATAGCTCTGTGTCTTTGACATTCAGCATTATTGTTCATTCAAACTCTGCTGGCCTAAATATCTCTTTCTATTGTTGCATAATTAGGTATTCATTTTGTGGTAATTTTTGTTTTTCCAAAGCTCACTGGAATAGAGATGTATAATCATTCTTTTTTCCTAGGACTGAAAGTCAGACTACAGATGGAGAAAATAAAGCTAAAAAGCTTACATTGCCTCTCTTTGGTGCCATGAAAGGAGGAAGCAAATTCAAATTAAAAACTGGAACAGTAGGGGTGAGTTAAGAGTCACGATATTAAACTTTTAGCTCTTTAGTTATCCCTGAGCTAGTTTTTTCCCACTTTTTTTTGAAAATGCACATGATTCATTCCATAGTAATGTGAGAAAGGGCTATGGGCTTATCCTAATCACATCTTTCCCAGAATTTTGTTCTTGGATTTTTCTGTTTGGGTTAGGGTTATCAAGAACTAATGAATTGATTCATGCCAGTCAGTTTGCAAGTAAATGATTTATAAATTAAAATACCAGTTTATTAATTTCTAATGAATGTTGCCTTTAAGAATGAATCTTGAGCTGGGCGCACTGGCTCATGTCTGTAATCACAGCACTTTTGTTTTTGTTTTTGTTTTTGAGACAGTTTCAAGCTGTCGCCCTGGGTACAGTGCCATGGCGTCAGAGTTCACAGCAGCCTTCAGACTATTGGGCTCAGTTTTTCTATTTTTAATCAAGACAAGGTCTCACTTTTGCTCAGGCTGGTCTCCAACTTGTAAGCTCAAGCAATCCACCTGCCTTGGCCTCCCAGAGTGCTAAGATTACAGGCATGAGGCACCACACCTGTCCAGATGCACTTTGGAAGGCCAAGGTGGGAGATTGCTTGAGGCCAGGAGTTCAAGACCAGCTTGGGCAACATAGCAAGACCCTGTCTCTACAAATAGTTTAAAAAAAAATTAGATGGGCATAGCAGTATGCACTTATAGTCTCAGCTACTTAGGAGGCTGAGGCAGGAGGATCATTTGATCCAAGGAGTTTAAGCCTGCAGTGAGTTATGATCATGGCAACCAGTGCATTCCAACCTGGGTGATGGAACAGGACCCTGAAAGAGGGTTTCCTGCATTAAATGCTTTCCCCCTGGTGGATAGATATAATATTCAGACTATGTTGTTAATAACATAGTATTAATTGTTAATAGCAAGTGTTAGCTCTAATACCTGTCTCTGCCATGTTGTTTTCCCCACTTCATTTAATCCTTCCAATGCTTATCTCTTACAGATGAGAGGTTAAATTCCAGTTCATACTAGCATTATGTAACTAAGCTGGCAATCAGATCAGGTCTTCTCTCTCTTGAGTTTTATGTTCTTTCCACTGTCCTATAATAACTACACTGATGTATTTTTTTCTTTTTTCTTTGAGACAGGTCTCGCTCTGTCGCCCAGGCTAGAATGCCATAGCCTCAGCATAGCTCACAGCAACCTCACGCTCATAGTTGTGGAGGTTGAAAGTCTAAGATCAAGATGCCAGCAGGGTTGGCATCTCTGAAGCCTCTCTCCTTAGCTTGCGGATGGCCCTTCCCTTGCTGCCACTTTGTGTGGTTGACTCTCCGTGCACTTGCACCCATGGTGTCCTTTCCTCTTCCTATAAGGACACTAGCATTATTGGATTAGGACTCCATTCTAACAGTCTTTTTTTTTTTTTTTTTAAGTTTTTTGCCGGGTCCGGGTTTGGACCCACCACCTCTAGTATATGGGGCTCACACCCTACTCCTTGAGCCACAGGCACCACCTGAGTCATTTTAATTTAATCACTTTAAAGACTTTATATCTAAATATATTCATGTTCTAAGGGATTACAATTTGGGACTTCAAACATAAATTTGGCCCAACTACCTTGCGTTAGGGTCAACTGACCTCTGGTGATAAGAGGCTTGAAGTCCCAGCTATGTATTCTGAATAAGTACATCATTTACCTAAGATGGAGGCTTCTTTCTAACAGGCCCTCCTTAAAGGATTGCTATTGCACTAAATCCTATATTAAAAAGATGATATAAAGGGCAGGCATGGTGGCTCATACCTATAATCCTAGCCCTCTGGGAGGCTGAGGTGGGTGAATCACCTGAGCTCATGAGTTCGAGACCAGCCTGAGCCAGAGTGAGACTTCATCTCTAAAAATAGCCGGGCATTAGGGTGGGCACCTGTAGTCCCAGTTACTTGAGAGACTGAGGCAAAAGAATCACTTTAGCCCAAGAGTTTGAGGTTGCTGTAAGCTGTGATGTCTGGGTACTCTACTGAGGGCAACAAAATGAGACTCTGTCTCAAAAAAAAGATACACTTTGGTTCTTTCTTTCTGTTCTATAACTGTGACTAACTTTTTCTAATTAGTACTTTATTTAATGCCTTGATTGACTATTTGACTTTATTTTAAAAATTTCTTCCTTCATGACCCATTTTTACTGATTTACATGTCTTGTTTCTTTGAAATTACATTAAGTCTAAAATGAAAATGTAGTACAAATGATTTATTTGTTAGGAATGTGTGTTTGATTTATTCCTTAGAAGATTTTATAAAACCTTAAGATACTTTAATATCAGCTCCACGCCTGTGGCTCAAGCGGCTAAGGCGCCAGCCACATATACCTAAGGTGGCCGGTTTGAATCCAGCCAGGGCCCACCAAACAACAATGACGGCTGCAATCAAAAAATAGCTGGGCATTGTGGCAGGCGCCTGTGGTCCTAGCTACTTGGGAGGCTGAGGCAGTAGACTCGCTTGAGCCCAGGAGTTGGAGGTTGCTGTGAGCTGCGATGCCACAGTACTCTACCCAGGGGGACAGCTTGAGGCTCTGTCTCAAAAAAAAAAAAAGATACTTTAATATCATGAGGACAGGACAGCTGGTACTCACCTGGAATAAATATTTTAGTTCCCTACAAGCTGTTTTCAGGTATAATCCTTTGACCCTAGAAACTATAAAGGTACTTGTTTAGGGTCGAAAGATGGATAAAATTTCATGTGAAAATCCTGCTTTCAAAAGACTTTTGGGGTATATCAACCCAGAGAGGCTAGACATTCTGCACAGTCAGCTTAACCTTCCCAAAGAGATTTTTGTAGTGTTGTCATTAGGTAGAAGTAATTGGTCATGGTTTTGCTTCCCTCATAGAAGTTACCCCCCAAGCGTCCAGAACTCCCTCCAGCTCTGTTAAGAATGAAGGATGAGCCTGAAGTAGAAGAGGAGGAGGAGGAGGAGGAGGAAGATGAAGAAGAAAAAGAAAAGGAAGAGGTTGAAGAGAAAAAAACAGAGGATGGAAGCAGTAGGCCACAGCTTGAGATAGAGCCAGAAGCCACACAGGAAACGAAGCCTCCCACGGAGTCCACACTGTCTAAAGAAAAGCAAACCCACGGTACTGTCTTTCTTCTTCTCACGTTATTCAGTAGGCAGTTGCATTGATTGGGGTAGATTTTTAAAAGCGAAGCCGATTCTTGTTTGTGCATCTTGACTTTGCATACGTGATACACCGACTGTACAGTAGGCAACTTTCTTGGTCTTCCTTTGACTGCCAATCATTATTTACTCCCATTGAAAATTAAGGGTATTTCTAATCTTAGAAATTCTAATCCAGAATTACAGAAAATTGAAAGCTGTAGAAGAATTCTGATCTGCTGCCACTGTATGAGTTGGATGACAGTGGAATAGGTAGGGTTAGGGTGGATGATAGGGCCTGAACAGGCGATCTCAGGATAAGTCACCCTTTGATCATTTTTCCCGGATGGGGAAATCAGTTAAGCATGATTGTACTCATTGGAGTAAAGTTCTTAAGGATCTTACCTCATTATCTTTTTATCAATAGAACCTAGCAGAAAACCTGGCCTTCTAAGTATCCACTCAGTTTAGCAAATATTTGATGAAAAATATTGAAAGATGGAATTGATGATTTTTTTTTCTTTTGAGACAGAATCTTGCTCTGTGACTTCTATGGGTGAGGTTGTAGGAGATTTCTCTTTTCTTCTTTGGAATTTCATATATGATCTATTATTTCTTTTATAATCAGAAAAAAATACTTTGAAAAATCACTCTAAGCTGGGCATGGTAGCTGATGCCTATAATCCTAGCACTCTTTAGGGGCTGAGGTGGGAGCATCCCTTGACTTCAAGCATTGGAGACCAGCCTGAGCAAGAATGAGACCCTGAGACAAGTCTCTACTAAGAACAGAAAAATTAGCTGGGTGTTGTGGTGGGTGCCTGTAATCCCAGCTACTCAGGAGGCTGAAGCAGGAGGATCACTTGAACCCCAGAATTTCAGGTTGCTATGAGCGAGGCTTATGCCATGATACTCTAGCTTGGGCAACAGCGAGATTCTGTTTTGGAAAAAACAGAAAGAAAGAAAAGTGACTGTTTCCTCATCTGTAAGAAATAAATCTTTTATATTTACATTCTACTTTGTTTGGTTATTGGCAAAATGCCTGGTTTTTTAAAAGGTACTTAATTAACATATACATCCTTTTTTTTTCTGAGACAGTGTCTCACTATGTCACCTTTGGTCAAATGCTGTGGTGTTACAGCTCACAGCAACCTCAAACTCTTGGGCTTAAGTGATTCTCTTGCCTCAGCCTCCCAAGTAGCTGCATCTACAGGCACTGCCACAATGCCAGGATATTTTGTTGTTGTTGTCATCCTTGTTGTAGTTGTTTAATAGGCCCGGGCCAGGATCGAACCCACTAGCACCAATGTATGTGGCCAGCTATGGGCACTGAGCCATATACGTCTTTCTGAGTTTGGTCTATGGTTCATGCATTTTGAGGGTGGATATAACATGTCAATGAGGAGAGCAATAAATATTGTATTTTCTTGTTTAAGGGACCAAAGTAAATATGTGTGTGTGAAAATAGCACAAATTTTAAAACTTGGTTTATAAGACTAAATAATTAGTAAATCTGTAGCTGATGAGGGATTACTCCAGGTCTTTTCTTGGTTGATTCTTTTTCTTTTGTTTTTGGAAGTCTTACTCTGTTGCCCCAGCTAGAGTGCAGTGGCATTGCCACAGCTCCCTGCACCCTAAATTCCTAGGCTCAAGTGATTCTTTTGCCTCAGCCTTCCAAGTAGCTGGTACTACAGGCACATACCACTGGGCCTGGCTAATTTTTCTATTTTTTTGTGGAGCCTGGTCTCGAACTCTGGGCCTCAAGCGATCTCCTGCCTCAGCCTCCCAGATTACGAGCATTATAGGTGTGAGCCAAGACCTTTTTTAATTTATGCCTTTTTATTGATTTTTTCCCAATGTTGGGATTTTTATTATACGTGCTATTTTATAACCTGTTTTTTCTTGTATCTTAAACTATTCTTTTTAAAATGTGGTTTTTAATAAGAGGCACAGTGATCCATTACATCCCATTGTCATAATTTATTTGATTAATTCCCAGTTGTTAAACATGCAGGTTATTTCTTAATTTTTGATATTACAAACATGCTTGTACATAATAAATCTTTGTGTTCATTGCTGGATTTTTTTTTTTTTTAGGTTTTCCTGAAAGTAGAATTTATAGCCAAATTTCTAGCCTTTTAAAGACTTTTGGTAGGTATTGCCAAAATTTTTCTGTGAATTTGGCTAATTTAAGTGGAAAACTGGTGCTTCTGTATTATATACCTGGAGGCCCATTTATTTATTTATTTATTTATTTTGGAGACAGGAGCCTCAAGCTGTCCCCCTGGGTAGAGTGCCATGGCATCACGCTCACAGCAACCTCAGCTCCTGGGCTCAAGTGAGTCTCCTGCCTCAGCCTCCCAAGTAGCTGGGACTACAGGCACCCGCCACAATGCCTGGCTATTTTTTGGTTGCAGCCGTCATTGTTGTTTGGCGGGCCTGGGCTGGATTCAAACCCGCCACCTTGGGTGTATGTGGCTGGCGCCTTAGCCACTTGAGCCACAGGCGCCGAGCCATGGAGGCCCATTTATTGAAAATCTTTTTTTTGAGACAGAGCCTCAAGCTGTCCCCCTGGGTAGAGTGCTATGGCATCACAGCTCACAGCAACCTCCAACTCCTGGGTTCAAGTGATTCTCCTGCCTCCGCCTCCCAGGTAGCTGGGACCACAGGTGCCCGCCACAACACCTGGCTATTTTTTGGTTGCAGCTATCATTGTTGTTTGGCGGGCCTGGGCTGGATTCGAACCCGCCACCTTAGGTATATGTGGCTGGCACCTTAGCCACTTGAGCCACAGGTGCCAAGCCTATTGAAAATTTTATTAATATTAATTAAAGCTGATGGTAGTAAACTGGATGATTATGTATGTATTTAGCTTCTCTTGCTTTTGTTTATGCTTTCTTGGTTTTCTACTATGAATTATATAATAATAGCATTCTTTGGTATTGCTTTTTATAGAAAACTTGTCTCAACTCAGCCAGAGGGAACAAAATAAAGATTATCAAGAGATTAACAAAACATCTTCATCACTTGAGGAACCCTCAGGCAAGTATTACAGCAGACTCCCTTGCTGCTCTGTACACAGGTGGCTGACTAGTTTCAGAGAGGAGGGGTTGGCAGCTGACTAGGAGGCAGCATAAAGAATGGCCTTTTAGATGTTGGGTAGGTGCTACTGCCAAGCCCCTAAACAAAATTGGAAAATGTATAAGAGGTTTGTGTTTGGTGCCATCACATTTGCCTTTCTTGTACTCTTCTACCTCCTAAAGGTCTTTCCCCCTGCCCTATAAGGCATAAAGCCTTGATTCTTCCTTCTGGCTGTTCAGAGTCCTCTGCAATTTTATATCTCCCAAAGTCGAGTATGTGATATCATGGGAGTGATTCCAAAATTATGAAAAGAAATTGGTAGAAAGGTTGGCCTAGTTAAAGAACTGCTTATCTCTGGTTTTACTTGTAATTGTTAAACTGTAGACTAGAAAATCAGCCTCACTTTCCTTTACTTTTTCATATGGTATGGTTATATTCAAGCTTATAGAATAGCCTTAGGATTCATAAACTAGAGTTATAAATGAAGGAAGAATTCTATCTTCTTGATATAGTTTTTACAGTAGTAAATGAATTTTTGAGAATTGGAGGATTGTCCTGGATATCTTTTCTTTAGTAATTATAATGTTGTCATAGGAGGAATTGCCTTTCTGTTTTACTTATACTGAAAACAACTGTTGCCACTTTCTTTCTTTCTCATATAGCATCAAAGAATGAATGTGAGGGAAGCAGAGATGAATTGAAGAAAAAGAAATTTTCTGGTCCAAGCAAAGTAAGTATTTTACTTCTTTAGGGTTAAAAATGAACCCCTTTATCATGGACTACATCCAGAAGCTTCTTTCTTTGGAGATTAACTTAACAGAGTTCTCAGTAGCCTTATCTCCTACTCTGAGAAATCCAGGTTCTCTTTTATTTTTATTTATTTATTTATTTATTTATTTATTTTTTGAGACAGAGTCTCTCTTACCCTCTGTAGAAGTGTGGTGCTGTCATAGCTCACAGAAACCTCAAACTCTTGGGCTTAAGTAATCCTCTTGCCTTAGCCTCCCAAGTAGCTGGGACTACAGATGCTTACCACAACATCTGGCTGGTTTTAGAGATGGGGTCTTGTTCCTGCTCAGGCAGATCTCAAACTCCTGAGCTAAAGCAGTCTACCTGCCTCAGCCTCCCAGGGTGGTAGGTCTTTTAGTTTTGAATTCTCTAATGTCTTCATTCACCCTGTTCCCTATAACCACTTACATACAAGTTACCTCTTTAATTAGTTGATTAATCTTTCTTTTGCCATATAAAAACATTTGAGTAACATTTTTATTTTCCTCCTTTTGTTATACAAAAAGTAGAATGCAATATATTGTTTATCTTAATGTTTTTAGCCTATTGTGGAAATCATCCTATTGAGTATATTGAGAGCATCCTATTAGATGGATCTATATATTTAGCCAGTTCCCCATAGATGGATACTTTGATTCTTTTTAGTTTTGTACTACAACAGGGCTATAATGAATAATCTTTTATATACACAATTTTATGTGGATGTGTGTGGTAAGCTCTCAGAAATTGGATTGCTAGGCTCGGCGCCTATAGCTCAACCGGCTAAGGTGCCAGCCACATACACCTAAGGTGGCCGGTTCGAATCCCCAGCCCGGACCCGCCAAACAACAATGATGGCCGCAACCAAAAAATAGCCGGGCGTTGTGGCAGGCGCCTGTGGTCCCAGCTACTTGGGAGGCAGAGGCAGGAGACTCACTTGAGCCTGGGAGTTGGAGGTTGCTGTGAGCTGTAATGCCACGGCACTCTACCCAGAGGGACAGCTTGAGGCTCTGTCTCAAAAAAAAAAAAAAGAAAGAAATTGGATTGCTAGGTTGTGTCAGGAGGTTCCCAAGACCATGGTTAGGTTAGGTGTTTCACAAGAGAACTTACAGGACTCAGCATATGATTATACTTGCAACTGTGATTTCCTGCAGTGGAAGAATACTGGTCAAAATCAGCGAAGGGAAAAGGTACCTTGAGCGAAATATGTAGGAAACCAGGCACAAGCTTCCAAGGGTCCTCGTTCAGTAGAGTTATACAGGATATGCTTACTTTTCCTAGCCATGAGTTGTGACAACATGTATGAAATGTTGCTAACTAGGGAAGCTCTTTGGAGACTCCATGACCAGGATTTTTACTGGGGACTGATCACATAGGCATTCCTTGCCTATCATGTATCTTAATTCGAGATTTTCAGAAAGAAAGCCGGTATTCAGCATAAACCACATTGTCTGTATAGTTGAGGCACAGTGAGCCACACTTATCAGTTAGGGTAGTAGTAACCCTCCCCAAATCCAAGTTCCCAGGAGCCAGACAAGGGCCAACCTTCCAGACTATCAAAGGAGAGTAGTCAGGCTTGCTTTGTTAACTCTTTTCTGCAAGTTGTTCAAAAGGCAAATGCCACATTTCCCTCTCTATAGGTTATATCATTTAACACTCATACTTGCAGTATAATAGCTACCGTTCTTAAAGGGCTTCCCTTTCATTGGCTGAAAACCAGCTTGTTAATGGCTTTGTGGAAAAAAAAAAATCAAGGTTCAGAGAGAGAATGATCTCCTACATAGATGACTTATGTTGAGATCATCAGTGGAAACTGCTCTCTCTTGGCTTTGATTGCTGGCAGGCATAGGGATAGTAATTCTTTTTTTTTTTTTTTTTTTAAGACAGAGTCTCAAGCTGTTGCCCTGGGTAGAATGCTGTGTTGTCACTGCTCACAGCAACCTCAAACTCTTGGGCTTAAGCGATCCTCTTGCCTCAGCCTTCCAAGTAGCTGGGACTACAGGCACTCGCCACAATGCCTGGCTATTTTTTGGTTATAGTTGTCATTGTTGTTTGGCGGGTCCGGGCTGTATTCCAACCTGTCAGCTCTGGTATATGTGGCTGACGCCTTAGCCACTTGAGGTACAAGTGTCAAGCTGTGACAGTAATTCTTTTTTTTTTTCTTTTATTGTTTGGGATTCATTAAGGGTACAAGAAACCAGGTTACACTAATTGCATTTGTTAGGTAAAGTACCTCTTACAATCATGTCTTGCCCCTAAAAGGTGTGGCGCATGCCAAGACCCCACCCCTCTCCCTCCTTCTCTGTCTGCTCTTCCTTCCCTCCTTCTCTCCCTCCTCCTTTCTCTCTCTCCCCCACCATGTCATTAATTGTCATTAATGGGACAGTAATTCTTATAGTTAAAATTCTTTTTAAGGAAATAGTCCATTTTTGCTATAATTTTTGCACACTTAATAAGTACCGACTACTCAAGAGGCAAGACAGGAGAATCGCTTGATTCTAGGAGTTTGAGACTAGTGAACTGTGATTGTGCCATTGCACTCCAGCCTGGGTGACAGAGCCGGATCCCATCAATAAAAAACAACAAAAAACTCCATTAAAAAAATATGAAATAGCCCATTTTTTTCTTTGCAGTTTCCAGCCACACTTTCTTCCAAATATCCTGATGATGACCCAGACTACTGTGTATGGGTCCCACCTGAAGGTAAATTGTTTTTACTTTTCTTTTTCTTTAGGATTATTTATTTATATTTTTGAGTAGGTAATATATATTTAAGGTTTAAAACAAGAAAATTACAAGAGTATATATTGAAAAGTCTCCCTTTTAGTGGAACAGGTAGCTCTAAAGAGATATAGCAACCAAATATAATTTGTATACCCTGTTTAGCCTCTAATTCAAATAAGCAACTATTAAAAAAAATCATTAGTGGGTGGTGCCTGTGGCTCAAAGGAGTGTGGCGCTGGCTCCATATGCCAGAGGTGATGGGTTCAAGCCCAGCCCCGGCCAAAAACTGTGCTAAAAAAAAAAAATCATTAGCCAGTCAGATTAATTTTGAACACTACCTAGATAGTTAATGGTTCTAAGAAATTATTGTTAATTTAAAAAAATATGAATGATGCTGAGTTATATTTTTTGGAAAAAGTCCTTGTCTCCTGGAATACATACAAAAGTGTTCACATATAGAATGATATCAGGGATTTATCTTAAAATAATCCAGTGGGGGAAGATGAGGAAAGATGGGGAAGGGTAACAATAGATAAAACAGGATTGGCGGCTAAGGCGCCAGCCACATACACCTAAGGTGGCGGGTTCAAATCCCCAGCCCAGGCCTGCCAAACAACAATGATGGCTGCAACCAAAAAAATGGCCAGGCGTTGTGGCAGGTGCCTGTAGTCCCAGCTACTTGGGAGGCTAAGGCAGGAGACTCACTTGAGCCCAGAAGTTGGAGGTTGCTGTGAGTTGTGATGCCATGGCACTCTACTCAGGGGGATAGCTTGAGGCTCTGTCTCAAAAAAACAAAAAACAGGATTGGCCACATATTGATAATTATTAAAGCTGAGTTATGGCTACATGGCATTCATTATATTTTTCTATTTACTTTTACATGTGTTTTAAATTTTCTTTTCTTTTCTTTTCTTTTTTTTTTTTTTTTTTCTTTTGAGACAGAGTGTCAGAGTTTCACCCAGGCTAAAGAGATATGGCATCAGCCTAGCTCACAGCAACCTCAAACTCCTGGGTTCAAGTGATCCTCCTGCCTCAGCCTTGTGAGTAGCTGTCACTACAGGTGCCCACAATGCCAGGCTATTTTTTCTATTTTTAGTAGAGATGAGGGCTTGCTCTTTCTCAGATAGGTGTCAAACTACTGAGCTCAAGGAATCCTCCTACCTTGGCCTCCCAGAGTGCTACAATTATAGTCATGAGCCAGTGCTCCTGGTCTAAATTTTATTAAAAGAAAGAAAAAAAAAATTCTCGCTGTGCCTTAAGTACTCTTATTTTTTTTTCCCCTCAGAAAACAACCAGATAGGCTGGGCTCGATGGCTCATACCTCTAATCCTATCACTCTGGGGGGCCAAGTAGCTTAGGAGTTTGAGATCAGCCTGAGTAAGAGTGAGACCCTATCTCTACTAATATAGAAAAATTAGCTAAGCATTGTGGTAGGCACTTACAGTCCTGGCTGCTCGGGAGGCTGAGGCATGAGGATCACTTAAGCCCAAGAGTTTTGGTTGCTGTGAACTATGATGACGCCATGACATTCACCCCCCGGGCAACAAAGTGAGACTCTGTCTCAAAGACAAATGAACAGATATTATCAATTTCTTATCAATCCTTATATATATGTGTATGTGTATATATATATATATATAGTTTAATATAGTAAATTACACATGAACTTTATGTCCACCCTGTATATATATTTTATAAAATACATATTTCATTGCTTTTTATATACCAATGGAAACATTAGCAATACATGGAGATTCTTTCATAGCTATTTATAGATTTCTTGTGTTTTTTTTTTAATACATGGGCATCTTTTTTTTGGCATCATTCTTTAATTTTATAGTATGGTTGTACTTATATAAACAGTTCCCTCAAGGGTATTTGCTATGTTTCCAGTTTTTTCTCATTGCAAACAACTCTGCAATAAGTACCTCTCGTGTGTAATTTTATAAGTATAGAGATGCATCTGTAGAAAAAATTTGTAAAAGTGAATCTGCTGTATCAAAGTTATGAACATTTTTAACATATTATGTTACATTTTATAGTGATTATGCTAGTTTTATGCTGATTACACATCCCAGTAAGGCTTATTTCCCAGTGTGCACATCACAGCTTGCTTTTTCTATGGGTAGAGTTTCCAATATACTAGTATTTAATAGAAACTTAATTACTAGAAATGTTTTCTTTTTGTATGCTAATAAATGTTGGGGTAGAAGTGAAAAGAGAACTGTATTTTGGAATTGTAAATAAAAAAATTTCTGTCATGGAAGAAACCTCTTTATCTGTTTTCTTTTTGGCCTACTGATGTCTAGATCTCTTGTCCCTCCTGACATTGGAAAAGTAAATGTATTTCTTTCTTTTTTTATACTCTGATCTAGGGCAAAGTGGAGATGGCAGAACCCACCTTAATGATAAGTATGGCTATTGATTGCTTCAGAATCCCAAAGGAAGACCTTGTGGACCATGCGACATGATATTTGGGATAATATAGCAGAATGGCCAGAGAAATTCAGATGATCATTGTAAATGTACTGACTGCCTTTTCACTTGTACTTCCTAAATCTATCTGCCCATCTGATTCTTCTGAATTTGATATTTATATTTAAAAGTATTTGTGTATGTATGTAAAAAGAGAACCATATATTTTGAGAATGAGTAAAGTGAGAAACATGAGTCCATAAAAGTGAGAAGACAAAGATGTTTCCAATGTTGATGAAAAGTCACAGCCTCTTTCAATAAGACATACTGCTTTTCCTGAGCAATCAGGTGCTTCTGGTGGTTAGGCTGTAGGAGTCAGAGTTAGCCTTGTCAAATAACTGTTGAAATATGGGGTTATGCTCTCAGTGTGCCTTTGGGTGTCCCTGTCATTCTTAGAACTAAAAGTAGATTCCTACTGCCTCCAACTATAATCATCCTGCCAGGTGTGAGAACAGACCCTGACTAATTAGGGTATAATTAACCATTGTACCACCTCCTGGACTCAGCCATCAGTCCTGATAAAAACTGAGCCAGATGAATGTCCACAACTTGACCAGTCAGTCAAATTTCTCTTGTGGAAGGATACAAATAAGGTTGTGGAATGAAAAGCTGGATTTGTTCTGCCCACTATGGGGCCTCATCTCTATGGAGAGGGGAATAAAAGTTCCTTCCTCTCTGGAAACAGGAAGAAATGCTAAAAGATGCTTCATTCCCTCCTGTTACCCTCCCCGTCACGTTTCCATAGAGTGGAAAGCCTGAGTGAAATGAAGTGGAGAGCATTTGGGTTAGACTAAAGCAGACTAATCAGCAGGCAGGAGGAATGCTGTGTCCCAGCTAGAGAGTGGATGGGGTGGACGTGTTCCTAAAATGGATTACACATATGCACGGAGGTAGGCAGGAAGCAGTAATGAGCAACTTCAGTTATCCTGACAGATGTGGGAAGTCTGGTCTGCTAAAAGTGATAAATCCTTCATCTCTCAAAAAGGAATGTTGTTATGAGGCTCTATAATCATGGATTTCATTTAGACCAACAGGGAAGAACTGGCTGATGATATAAGAAGTGACAGGAATTTGGATGCAGAGTGACCATGCCATCTTGGATTAAAACAGTGGAGAGGCTCGGTGCCTGTGGCTCAAGTGGCTAAGGCGCTAGCCACATACACCTGAGCTGGCAGGTTCAAATCCAGCCTGGGTCCGCCAAACAACAATGACGGCTACAACCAAAAAATAGCCAGGCATTGTGGCGGGCACCTGTGGTCCCAGCTGCTTGGGAGGCTGAGACAGAAGACTCGCTTGAGCCCAGGAGTTGGAGGTTGCTGTGAGCTGTGATGCCATGGCACTCTGCCCAGGGCGACAGCTTGAGGCTCTGTCTCAAAAAAAAAAAAAAAAAAACCAGTGGAGAAAGGTCTGAGCCAGATCATTTGGGCTTCAGAGATGAAACTTGTACAGAGGTCAGGAACCTGTGGCCTTCTTTTTTTTTTTTGTGCAGTTTTTGTCTGGAGCTGGGTTGGAATCCACCACCTCCAGTATATGGGGTCAGCCTATGTGGCCTTCTATTTTAACAAAATCCTTCTATTTTTATTAATACATTTTTGTCTCTTTTTTTTTTTTTTTTTTTTTTTTTTTGAGACAGAGCCTCACTCTGTTGCACTGGGTAGACTGGAGTAGTGTCATTGTAGCTCATAACAACCTCAAACCCCTGGGCTTACTCAATCCTTCTGTCTCAGTTTCTTGAGAAGCTGGGATTACAGGTATCTGTCACCATGCCCAGCTAATTTTTTCTACTTTTAGTAGAGATAGGATCTCGTTCTTACTCAGGCTAGTCTCAAACTCTGAGCTCAAGTGATCCTCCCTCCTCAGCCTCCCTGAGGACTACGATTATAAGTGTGAACCTATAGACATAAACCACCATGCCTGCCCCATATTTTTATTTTTAAAACAAATCTAGTGTTTGTTCTATAAAATTTAGATGTATTCAAAAGGCTGCACTAGAGGACCTAGAGAGCCACTTGTGGGCTTAAGGATGTAGGTTCCCTGACTTTATTTTGGTGCACAAAATTGTAGTTGAGAACCATGAATTTTAAATCATAACTAAAACACACTGTTGCCATTGAGAAATGAGTTTGTTACTTGGGAGGCTGAGGCAAGAGAATCACTTAAGCCCAAGAGTTTGAGGTTGCTGTGAGCTGTGATGCCATGGTACTCTACTGAGGATGACATAATGAGACTCTGTCTCAAAAAAAATAAAAGAGAAACAAGTCTGTTTCTTCCTGTAGTGTAAGAATATGTGCTTCGGGATTCAACAAACTCCTGGAAAGGAATTTCTCCATCTTTGTGGTTATGGAAGCGTTTTCCCTGTAAAAAGTTGCCACCATGCTTGAAGAAGTAGGAGTCTATTGACCAGAATCAGGTGAATATGCTGCATGAGGCAAAACTTCGTAGCCCAATTTGTTCAACTTTTGAAGCATTGGTTGTGTGACGTGGAGAAAAATTGAGGCTTTTCTGCTGACCAGTGCCAGCTATAGGCATTGCAGTTTCAGTGCATCACATCAATTTGCTGAGCAGACTTTTCAGAGGTAATGTTTTCGCTGGGATTCAGAAAGCTATAGTGGTTCAGACCAGCAGCAGACCACCAAATAATGACCATGACCTGTTTTTGGAGTAAGTTCAGCTTTGTGATGTGCTTTCAAGGTTCCTCTCAGTCCATCCACTGAAAAGAGTCATCATTGGTTGTCCTATAAAATCCACTTTTCATCACACATCACAATCTGATCAAGAAATGGTTCACTCTGTTGCATAGAATTAGGGAAGACTACGCTTGAAAATGACAATTTCCCAGCACAGTGGCTCATATCTGTACTCCTAGCATTCTGGGAGGCTGAGGTGGGTATATTGCTTGAGCTCAGGAGTTCAAGACCAGACTGAGCAAAAGTGAGATCCAGTCTCTAAAAATAGCCAGGCTTTGTGGTGGGCACTGGTAGTCCTAGCTACCTGGGAGGCTGAGGCAGGAGGATTTCTTGAGTCCAACAGTTTTATGTTGCTGTGTGCTATGACACCATGGCACTCTACCCAGGGCATTTTTTTTTTTTTTGAGAGTGAGCTATTCTCAAAAAAAAAAAAAAGAAAGAAAATGATGATTGCTCTAATTTTCATTCAGTTCATGAGGCACCCACTTATCAAGCTTTTTCACCTTTCCAATTTGCTTCAAATGCTGAATGACCACAGAAAGGTCATTGAGTTCTTTAGGAACTTCTGGAGCTGTTAGAGGATCAGCTTTGATGGTTGCTCTCAACAGTTCGTTGTCAACTTCCAATGGCCTGCCCCTACGCTCATTTTCACAGTTCGCTCTCTCCTTTGCAAAACTTCTTGAGCCACCACTGTACTGTAGGTTCATTAGCAGTTCTTGAGCCAAATGTGTTGTTGATGTCATGAGTTGTCTCCCATTTTGAACTTGAATAAGATCGCTTGAGCTTGCTTCTTGTCTAACATCATTCTCATAGTCCAAAATAAATATAAACAGCAGGTAATAAGTCATTATCAAAAAAATGAGAGATACTCATTAAAATTATGTACTAACATAACCACATTAATGTAAGAATGTATTGTAGTATCAAGTGGCAGATTTCAATAATGCAAACACTGCACTTATTCTGCACCAACCTAATGCATGGGACCTTAATACTTGATCTGGTAAAAGTATACTTGCTGATGGTTGAAGTGAATCCCCCCTCCTCATTCAACCCTCAGAATCCTCACAGTGTACCCGAGGAACCCTGGAGACTCCACAGAATATAGGCTGCTAGAGGAGCGCAAATTCATGAATTTTGGGGACGGTAGGTGTGGCCCAGGTCTAAGGTGCTGAATGCAAATAGTACTCCCTATGCCAAAATAAAACCTAAATATGTAGCTTGTAAAGTTAACATCAGTGGTCAGTGGACTTGATTTAAGAGATTTGCATGTGAATATTAGCCCGCTTTTACTAAATATGAGATTGGGCCCATGACTTAAATTCCTTGAGTTTCTGTTCTGTCATCTGTGAAGTAGTGACAGTAAAGATTCCAGCTCTTGCAACTCTCAGATTTATTCTAAGGATGAGATGAGACAGTGTAGGTTAGTGGTTCTCAGCCTGTGGGTCGCAACCTCTTTGGACTATATTAAAAGGTTCGCAGCATTAGGAAGGTTGAGAACCACTGGTGTAGGTGAATGTACTTTACAGGGCTTTACAGCTGTTAATGGTTGCTGATGAAACCAGTATTTGTTAGTACAAAAAAAAAGGGCTAGATCATAACATCTGAGCCTGATTTTCCTCATCTATGAAAAAGAGGTAGGATTAGATCAATGATTCTCAGCTGGCTGCATATTAGAATCAACTAGAGAAGTTTTTATTTATTTTTATTTTTGGAGACAGAGTCTCAGTTTGTCATCCTCGGTAGAAGTACTGTGGCATCATAGCTCACGGCAACCTCAAACTCTTTGCGCTCAAGTGATTCTCTTACCTCCGCCTCCCAAGTCGCTGGAACTACAGGCACCTGCCACAAATGCCTGGCTATTTTTTTTTTTTTTTTAGAAACGGAGTCTCGCTCTTACTCAAGCTGGACTTGACCCTGTGAGCTCAAGCAATCCACCCGCCTCGGCCTCCTAGAGTGCTAGGATTACATGCATGAGCCACTATGCCCAGCTAGAAGAGAACTTTTTAAAATATTGAATTCTAATACTTGGATCTTATCTCAGACCAATGTAATCAGAATTTCTGAGGGGTTTTTTTTTGCATTCCAGGTGGTCCCAATGTCCACCTAATGGTGGAAAACCTCTTGAGCATTTTTTATTTAATAAACTTTTTCTGGTAAGGGCCATGTATTTTAGGCTTTGCAAGCCATGTGGTCTGTTGAAACCACCCAGCTCTGCTGTTGTAGTACAAATGGTGTTGACAGGACAAAAATGAGTGAGTGTACTGTGTTCATATAAGTATTTAGAAAAACAAGTGGCAGGCCAAATTGGTTGGCCAACCATGCTCTAGAACAATTCATCTTCAAGGTCTTATCTGGCTCAAGATGTGCTTTATAACATTTTTAAAAAATAATGTTTATCTCATTTCATGGATAGTTGAAGATTTTGTATTCAAAACTAATCTCCTGCAACTACATGGTTTGCAATTTTACCAGAAATTAAGGTAATCCATTTTCCTTTTATCAGAAACAAAAGTAAGGTTATTAGTTGTGAAAAAAATGTTTTCGTTACTATGGGAACATAATGTGTTAACTGTTAGCAAATTAATCCTGGTCAGTCCTCCTGGCCTCTGCAGGAGTTCTGTATTATATCTGCCTGTTTGTATGTTTGTTCATTTGAAACAGTCTCACTTTGTCACCCTTGGTAGAGTGCCGTAGTGTCACAGCTCACAGCAACCTCAAACTCTTGGGCTTACGCAATTTTCTTGCCTCAGCCTCCCAAGTGGCTGGAACTACAGACACCCACCACAATGCCCGGCTATTTGTTGTTGTTGTTACTCTTGTGGTTTAGCAGTCCTGGGCTGGGTTTGAACCTGCCAGCCTCAATGCATGTAGCTGGTGCCCTAACCACTGAACTACAGGCTCCATCCCCTGCCTGTATATTTAAAGACAAATGGGCCCCCACAACGGTGTCAATGATGGTGAAATGATCGAGTTTGGGTTTTTGTTTGTTTCTTTGTTTATTTTTGGAGACAGGGTTTTACTCTGTTGCCCAGGTACTAGGGCAGTGGCATCATAACATAGCTCACTGCAACCTTAAACTCCCCGGCTTCGATGATCCTCCTGCTTCAGCCTGCTGAGTAGCTGGGAATACAGAAATGTGCCACCATGCCCAGCTAATTTCTATTTTTGGGGGGAGACCTGGTCTTAATATGTTGTTCAGGCTGGTCTCAAACTCTTGACCTGAAGGAGTCCTCCTGCCATGACCTCCTAAAGTGCTAGGATTACAGGTGTGAGCCACTGTCCAGACTGGGTTTGAATTTTTTTTTTTTTTTGAGACAGTCTCACTATGTCACCCTTGGTAGAGTGCCATGGCATCACAGCTCACAGCAACCTCAAACTCTTGGACTTAAGCGATTCTCTTGCCTCATCCTCCCAAGTAGCTGGGACTACAGGCCCCTGCCACAATGCCCAGCTATTTTTTTGGTTGTCATTGTTATCTAGCTGGTTTGGGCTGGGTTTGAACCCGCCACCCCCAGTATGTGGCTGGCACCATAACCACTGTGCTATGGTCACCAAGCCTGGTTTTGGATTTGGGGTTTTTTTTGCAGTTTTTGGCTGGGGCTGGGTTTGAACCCACCACCTCTGGCATATGGGGCTGGCACCCTACTCCTTTGAGCCACAGGCACTGCCCGGGTTTGGAGTTTTAAAAGAATGCTCCAGCTGTAGTGTGGAGGAAGGATGGAATAGGGCTACAGGATGCAGGAAGACCAGTTAGCAGTCTGCAGCTAACTGGTAAGATTATGGTGGCTTGAATGAAGTGGAGGTTGAAAGGGAAAGGGGTAAGTGGAGTCCAACAGTATTTGTAGAAGTAGAATTGGCTAAGACTGGGTGATGGGTTGTCTGAGGGTGAGGGAGAAGGAATCCAACACTATTCCTAGATTGCTAACTTGTGCATCTGAATGGATGATAGGTCATCCATTGAGGTAAAGGAAGCACTGGAGGAGGACGGGTGGAGATGGAGAAGTCCCTTTGAGACATCTAAGTAAAGATGTCAAGAAAGCAGTTTAGTTATATAGGTCTGGATCTTGGAAGAGAGGGCTGGGGAACAGTTCCTGGGGGCCAAGGGAAGGAGTGTCCCTGGGTACCATTAGGTGAGGTTAAAACCAAGTGACAGACAGGAATTTTGCAGACCCCAGGCTTGGAAAGCTGATCACCCTGTCTTTGGTACAGGGAGCAAAAATTTTCCTACTTATGATACTCATATATTAGAGGCAGAGAAGTAAAATATATGTACCAGAGAGTTAACATTTTGGAGAAAAACCATCAAGAGTATGTATTAGGCTCGGCACCTATAGCTCAACCGGCTAAGGCGCCAGCCACGTACACCTAAGGTGGCGGGTTCGAATCCCCAGCCCGGACCCGCCAAACAACAATGACGGCTGCAACCAAAAAATAGCCAGGCGTTGTGGCGGGCGC